>QMIH01001260.1:79434-154760 GCA_003987875.1 Clarias batrachus
GGTCTCCCGATCTGACCCCCCTTAGACTTTTATCTTTGGGGTCATCTGAAGGCAATTGTCTATGGTGTGAAGATACGAGATGTGCAGCACCTGAAACTACGGATACTGGAAGCCTGTGCTGGCATTTCTCCTGCGGTGTTGCTATCAGTGTGTGAAGAGTGGGAGAAGAGGGTTGCATTGACAATCCATCACAATGGGCAGCACATTGAACACATTTTATAAGTGGTCAGAAACTTGTAAATAACTCACGAAAGAATAAAGTTACGTTAAAACCATACACACCATTGTTTTTCCTGTGAAATTCCCAATAAGTTTGATGTGTCACATGACCCTCTTCCTATTGAAAAAACTAAAGTTGGATCCAAGATGGCCGACTTCTAAATGGCCACCATGGTCACCACCCATCTTGAAAAGTTTGCCCCCTCACATATACTAATGTGCCACAAACAGGACGTTAATATCACCAACCATTCCCATTTTATTAAGGTGTATCCATATAAATGGCCCACGCTGTACATTTAACATCTTGTTAGCCTCAGTGAGGCATTAATCAGAGGACGAGCTGACACTGATATTACACACTAATCATCATCATCATCATCACTCTGCAAGTGCTGATTAGTGTGATATACTCCTTACACGTCTTACATATCTTACATGTCTGTCTATGTGTGTGTGTGTGTGTGTGTGCGTACTTAGCACAGCTCAGAGTCTTGTTTCTTTTTCAGTGTAACTCAATACATGATTAAAAACTTAACAAGAATTAAAGCCTTACCAAAACAGTTAAAGCTTTACTATAACTGTTATAGCGGTGAGACATACACTCATCTGAGACTCAATCACTCACGCACACTTGCACACACTGTAAAATATGACTCGTACATATAAATCACTTAAAAAGATTTATTGTGTGTTGGTGAGTGTGTGTGTTTGTGAGTAATACATACCTTCAGAGATGCCTGACTGGCCAGTTTTGCCGTCTGATACAAAAGAGAAGGAAAAAAAAACCCAACATAATTAACATTCCTTTAAACACGCTGAAGATTGTTGTTAGTGTAGGTGTTGCCATGACAATAAGGTGTGCGCAAATCCGGTGTCACACACAAAGTCAGCACGAGAAACACATGTGAAACACAATCGAAGTTGCGTTTGTTAGTCGCTAATCTGAGCAAGAGATCTGCGTCTGAGGTGTGTGGAGCTGTGACAAGGGGGAACAACAAGAAGAACCGCACAGTGTGTTTTCCTGAGGTCTGAGTAGACTATCCTCACAAACGAAGAGGCAACAACACACAAAACACGCACTCGAGAGACTCGACTGGAAAGAACAATTTACAGCGCGCAGGGGAACGAGAGAATAGCTATGAGAAACCCGTTTCCGCACAAACCCTTTTATGGGTTCACAGGTAGAACTGTTTTACAGGAGTTGGACAATGAAACTGAAACACTGGCCAATTTAGTGTTGAAGGTTTCATGGCTAAATTTGACCAGCCTGGTGGCCAATCTTCATTGAATGCAAATTCCACCAGTAAGAGCAGAGTGTGAAGGTTTAATGAGCAGAGTAATAGCAGTTTTGCTTAAAATATTGCAATGCACTCAAAAGTATGGGTGACATATCAGAGTTCAAAAGAGGACAAATTGTTGGTGCACGTCTCGCTGGTGCATCTGTAACCAAGACAGCAAGTATTTGTGATGTATCAAGAGCCACGGTATCCGGGGTAATGTCAGCATACCACCAAGAAGGACGAACCACATCCAACAGGAGTAACTGCGGACGCAAGAGGAAGCTGTCGGAAAGTGATGTCCGGGTGCTCACCTGGATTTTATACAAAAAACATAAAACCACAGCTGCCTAACTCACTGTAGAATTAAATGTGCACTCTCATGTGAACTCTCCTGTTTCCACCAAAATTGTTCGTCGGGAGTTCCACAGGGTCAATGTACATGGCTGGGCTGCTATAGCCAAACCTTTGGTCACTCGTGCGAATGCCAAACAATGGTTTCAATGGTGCCAGCAGCGAAAATCTTGGGTTGTGTGAAACATGCATTGTTCTCTGATGAGTCCACCTTCACTGCCTATCCCACACCCGGGAGGGTTACATTGTGGAGAAGCCCCAAAGAAGCGTGTCACCCAGACTTGCATGGGGGTGGATCACTGAGGGCTTGGGCTGCAATATCATGGAATTCCCTAAGCCCAATACTTGTGCTAGATGGGAGCGTCACTGCCAAGGACTACCAAACCATTCTGGAGGACCATGTGCACCCAATGGTTCAAACATTGCATCCTGAAGGCTGTGCCATGTAGCAAGATGATAATGCACCAATACACACAGCAAGATTGGTGACATAGTGGTTTGATGAAGCTGAACATCTCCCATGGTGTGCACAGTCACCAGATCTGAATATTATTGAGCCACTGTGGTGTGTTTTGGAGAAGCGAGTCAGGAAACGTTTTTCCTCCACCAGCGTCACGTAGTGACCTGGCCATTATGCTGCAAGAAGAATGGGTCAAAACCCTTCTCGCCACTGTGCAGGACTTGTATCTGTCATTACCAAAATTAACTGATGCTGTACTGGCCGCAAAAGGAGGCCCTACACCATACTAATGAATTATTGTGGTCTAAAACCAGGTGTTTCAGTTTCATTGTCCAGCCCTTGTTTATAACTTAATCATTTTGCATGTTAATGATATTTAAAAGTTCATACGTTATCTTTTGCAGCTGCTGCAAATTTACTGGCTCCAACTGTGAAACTGCTCCAGCCCTAAAACACACACACACACATACACATACACGTGAGTAGAGGTGATGGTGATGAGAGACAGACTGCTGACGTCAGTGCTGTGTGGAGAGCAGTACTGAGTAAAGGGACGTCATGGCATTGTTGATGAAGTCCTCATCTTTTTTCGGAGGATTCGGTGTGTTCCCAAATCCCACGTAGCGGTTCTCCTGAGGCCCGCCTCCTCCCCTGTCCAATCAGAAACAACACCACTAATTAAAGACGCCTATCTACAGTAGAGGTTTGCCCCAGTAAGAATGTGTAAGATTATTATTGGTCTAAAACAAGCACGTAACTCGGTTAATGAGCAGCTAACACTCATTAATGAGCAGGTAACTAATGACTGAGGGACTAGAGGTGTCGAAGAAAGCCATGTGTGATTATAATTACTTTAATGTTAGTAAGCATTAATAACCACATTGTGTGTGTGTGTGAGGGCGGGGAGTGTTCTGAGTGTGTGAGATTCTGTAGGAGGTGAGAGCTGACCCCTGGTACGAGTTCACGTCATCACTGAGCCAGTCCTCAAATGCTTTATCAGAGTGTGAGGATGTCTGAGCCAAGCCTGCTGCACTGCTGTAACACACACACACACACACACAAACACACACATGTGCGTGCACATACACTATATTATTTATACACTATAAATATTATTATTCTGTGACTACAGTAAAAATGTATGTATGTATGTATGTATGTATGTGTGTGTGTGTGTACACTCACCGGTGTGATGATGAGAGACTGGTCTTAGGCTGAGGAGGAGTCCAGTTTTTAGCAGCAGAGTTTTCAATAGACCACTCTTTACCTTCTGCCTCAGTCGCCACCTATCACACACACAAACCAAACAAGTGAAATGTCATATTCTATACCAGATGTTGGCTTGGGTTTAGCTCTGCCAGGCTGCAGTACCAGCTCACAAGCTGTGCGTTCTAGTCACTGTGTTCTTTCCCTTGTACATATGAACATCATATTCTGGATAAAATAAACAAATCTGAATGTTGTAAATTCTGTGTGAAGTTTGCACTGAGACAGATCACACCCCTCATTTCCACAGATTGTCTGATGTGAAAAAAAATCAGACATGCAATTTAATATATTTGTCAAGACCTGGGCAGAGGGCTCAATGACAAGTACAACAAGAAGTGGATTATGTAATTTACCGTATCTTTCTCACCACAATATATCTACCATAACACTAACTGTAGATTCTGATTCTACACGAAAAATAACATAAATACACCAATTTTCACCTGAATAGCGTTTATACAGTCAGAGTTACTTAAAGAAAAAACACTTTAAAAAGGGGGCGAACACATAGAGGCCTGATTTTAAAAAGGCTGCCACTCGAATGGAAGTGAGACTTTTGTTCCTACACATGTACCACCATTTGTGACATAGCGGTGTCTGCTGATTTGAGACAGATCGACCCATATGTGTGTGTATGTGTGTGTGTGTGTGTGTGTGTGTGTGTGTGCGCGCGCGCACGTGTCTCACCTTGTCCCTGAACAGTGCTGCAGCTCGGCTGTTGTATTTCTCCTGTAAGCTCCAGTTGGGGTTGTAATCGTCCTGCAGATCCAGAAACAGCTGGAACTTCTCGTTTCCTCCAGCCTTCATCTTCTCCAGCTCCACATCCTTCCACTTATCCATCGACACAGAGCGTACGAAGCTAAAGCAACCACACCCAGTGAGGAAGATGGGCTAAATTACATGTCTCTCTCACCCAATACATGTCTCATCTTATCTCTCTCTCTCTCTCTCTCTCTCAGAGACTGACCTGAGGTGAACGCCAAGGCCTCTGTGTTTTCCAGAACATTCCAGGCAGATCCATATTCCATAGGTCACACTGACCCACTGTGGGTTAAATGCCCCACACTCAAAACACACCTGGAACAGACACACACACACACACAGTTCATAATTAAAATAAAATTATGTCACTGAAATATCATTGTGACTTATTTTACCTGCTGTTGCTTATAAGAGTTTACAGATACAAAATTCTGTGTACAGTAATCTGACTTTAGCCTCACTGTGACACACCATAACACTGTAACAACAATAAAAACAATACAACACACTGGAATATCTTTTTTTAACACCAGTGAGATTACAGCAAAGTTACAAAGATATTACAGAGAGGTTATAGTCAGATTAGAGTCGGTTAGGTTAGTGTTACAGTGAGGTTACACTGTGTTGTAGTGATGTTACTGTACAATGTGTATACAGTAACATTACAGTGAGGTAAGAGTGTTACAGTGAGCTTAGAGTGGTTTATAGAGAAGTTACAATGTGTATACAGTAAGGTTACATTAAGGTTAGTGTGTGTTACAGTGTGTATACAGTGAGGACACATTCTGTATGTTAATGAGTTTACAGCATGTATAAAGTGTGTTAAAGTGAGGTTACACTGCGTTGTAGTGATGTTACAGTGTGTATACAGTAAGATTACAGCGATGTTAGAGTGTGTTACAGTGTGTATATAGTGAGGTTACAATGTGTGTATGTTACAGTGAGCTTACAGAGTATTTACAGAGTGTTACGGTTAGAGTGTGCTATAGAGAGGCTACAGTGTGGTCCAATGAGCTTAGTGCGTGATCCAGTTTGTTACAGTGTGTATATACAGTAACCTTAATGTGCTACAGTGATGTTAGTGTGTATATAGTATGTATACAGTTCATATACAGTAAAGTTACAGTTTCTTAGAGAAGTTAGAGGTTGTTAGTCAGTTTACAGTGTGTATCTGATGTTATATATCATCAGTGTGTATACCGTATGGTTAGAGGGTGTTACAGTAAGGTTTGTGTGTGTTACAATGGGTATATAGAGTGTTGAAGTGTGGTTACAATGTGTGTATGGTTTGTTACAGTGAGTATATAGTGTGCTACAGTGAGGTTTCAGTGAGTATATAGTGTGCTACAGTGAGGTTTCAGTGTATACAGTAAGGTTAGAGGGTGTTACAGTAAGTTTACTCTGTAACTATAAGTGAGCTTTTAGTTTATTACAGTTAGAGTGTGTTACAGAGTGTATACTATGAGTTTATAGTGTATACAATGAGGATAGACTGCACTGTAACTCTGTAACCTCAGTGTACATCTGTAGACTCGCTGCACTCTCACTGTGTGATGATTTTCCTCCTATAATAAAGTACATAAAATGAAAGTATACACACGTTATTTCCATCATTGGTCCTGACTTCCTTCAGAACACGTCGGGTTCGAGGACTCGCCATCTGAACAACATATGCGCACACACACACACACACACGCACAAACATAAATAAAACCACACTACTATTACTGCTATCAGTATGGATGTAAAAGTGTACCTTTGCAACAGAGGAATAACTCCACAGTAATGATTATCATTTAATATCAGAAGGTTAGACAGTTATAAGCTGATAATAAACCATCTGACATGTCGGTTTACATTCTCAACTGTGTAAATAGCTCTTTAATTAAACCTGTTAATTTACAGCCATTACTTTAACACGGAATATTAATCACAAGTGAGGGTTATACATCACAGCACTTATCCAGGCCTTGGGGTTTTTCTCCATGAGGGGAAGCAGAAAGGTTCTCCTTCTGACAAGCCCGACTCAGATTAGATTCAGATGAAGTTTCATTAAAACACAGTAGAAAAATGGAATAAAGTGGAGTCCAGATTAGTCACCTGAGCAGCAATGAAGACCTGGGCTGAGGATGATGATGGTGGTGGTATAGCTGCTAAGGAGACGAGCTGATTTGAAGACTGATCCACAGAATTATTCCGCTTTATCACCGAGTGTCCATCCACACCGAGACCTTGTGTCTTTACGTTTCAGCCCTAAGACCACATCACGCCGACAGTCTACACATCTCTGTTTTCGCTTTGCTGCGTTGGCAATAGAGAACCCGCGCGTGACGTCACACCGGTAGCGGAAATGAATCCCTCTCATTCGATTGAGTCGCGAGCTGTTCGCTTTCACTTCCGGATTACACATTAAATCACTACGTCTCCATAATGTTTATTTTTGGACTACACCTCCCACAATCCGCTGCGCTTCTTTCTAGCTACAAGCCTGCGTTGATCTGAGTATAATAAAATACCAGCTTTTCCGCTTATAACCAGATAATTATGGGCATATTATTTACTTCTATTGAAAAAAAAAATTGCGTCATTTCACTCGCTGGAAACTAGCTAGTCTGTAGGATGCAGCTGGAATGCCTGGATAAGGCGGAGCTCTCTGATTGGTTAACATGACCCGCGTGTCTCAAGCTTGTATATGATTGTTGTACGTACAACAACATAAATCATGAAACGAACGTGCATTTTATTACCTTATTATACACAAATCATCTTCTAAAATTATATTCTAGGTCTATGGTCTGTTAGTTTTGTCAATGTATTGCACAAGTAAGCTCGCCGCTATTGACCCCACCCCCCTCCTCTTTTTTTCTTTCTTTTTTTTTCCTTCCCTTTGGGGGATTACTTTTTACGAACTTAGTTCCGGTATGACAAACTGACGTAGATAATGACGTCACCCACACGGCCTCCGTAGACCGCTGTATGTCAGACAGCTGAGCGACTGTCCGGAGTGAAGGGAAGTTTGAATCATTTTAGTGACTCGGTTCTTTCAATCTCTTTCATCCTTTAGTTTATTTCGTTCTTTTGATCAGACCTAAAATCAAATGTAACATTTTCAATAAACAGACCGCCACATCTTCTTGCCTGAATCGTTCGTTCTCTTGTCACGTGACTCTCAAAGACGCTATGCAGTGCATTACACAAAATAATTGAACGGTTCCTCCCATAAGTCTCGAGTCCTTCGTTCTTTTGAATCTATTGCACTGCATCGCACCTATGGAGTCACAGGACAAAATAACGAACGATTTGGACCGAAAGACTCAAAGGTAACTATTCATTTCTGTTTCCTGTACATAGCCTACGGAGGTTTCGCGATGCTTTGCGCAATCATTTTCTGAGCCTACTCGTTCTGAGTCATGTTAAAGACTCGTTCAAAAAGAACGAATCGTTCATGAACAACCCATCACTGAGCTGAGCGCGTGCGTGCATTATACCTGCTTATAAGGAGTTAATAACACGCAATGTTTGACAACACACTCTGTCTGGATATAAGAGGTTGATTTAATTCAATTCAATTTTATTTGTATAGCGCTTTTAACAAATGTCATCGTCACAAAACAGCTTTACACAATCAAAAGAATTATTTAAGTTTGTATGAAATGTGAATGTGTATGAATCAAAAAACGGTCAGATAGTCCCTGATGAGCAAGCCGAGGGCGACTGTTGCAGGGAAAACCCCCCTGAGCAGTAGAAAGAAACCTTGAGAGGAACCGGACTCAACAGGGAACCCTCCCTCATTTGGGTGAAACAGAAAGCAGGAATTGATCTGCATTCATACTGTGTGTTGGGTGGCAGGCAGTTCAGTATAATAATTGTTAAGAGATGTTAATTGATGTTAATATGGAGTCCAGGTAGGTATTGGAGTCTCAGGTAGACGTAGGCCAGTCCTGAACTATCGAGCGACTCCCCATAGTCCGCATAGACACGGACGTCAACGTCATGCGAGGCCAGAACCGTCTTGCTAGTAGAGTGAAACCGTCCCCAGACATCGGACGCATCCCAAGGATACACACAGGACATCCATGTGACGGGGCACCAGGATGAGTCAGGCAGGTCTAGAGGGAGTCTGGATCATTGGCAGCTCTGGAACGACATGTGTAGCTCGACAGAGAGAGGGGGGGAGAGTGTAAGTAATGTAAGTAATGCAGAGAGCGTACTGATGTTAATAAATCTTCATCTTTTTATAACAACAATAATAATAATAATAAATATAGTTGTAAGCAACGATGACGGGCCCAAGCACCCTGTGCCATCGCCACCCCGGGCACACCGCACAACGTGCGTGTTATTCGAGTGTGTCAAGACCTCGAAAAAGCCATCGCCACCCGATTGCACCGCACAACTTGCACACATCACACACTATACAGGGCTAATGTCAGTTTGGGCCCTAAATATTTGTTGAGTGCGTTAGTGTGTGTGTGTGTGTGTGTGTGGGTGTGTGTGTGTGTGCGTGTGTGTGTGAGTGTGAGTGTTAGTGTGTGACATGTGGATGTGTGGATGTTAATCTGTGAGTCTGTTAATATGAGTGATGTGTGTATTATTTTGTGTGTGATGTGTGTGTGTGAGACAGAGATGTGAGTGTGTGAGGGTTAAAAATTGTAGTGTGATATACATGAGTATGAGTGTGTTTGTTTATACGTGCATGTGTGAGTGTGAGACTGTTAACATTGTGATATAAGTGTATTTCTGCTTGTGTGTGCATCGTGAGAGAGGTGTGTGTGTGTGTGTGTGTGTGTGTGCGTGTGGGTGTTAACATTTGTAATGTGTGTGTATGTATGTATGCATGTGTGTGTATGTATGCATGTGTGTGACGTATGAGTGTGTGTGTGTGTGTGTGTGTGTGTGTGTGTGTGTGTGTGTGTGTGAGAGTGTTAACATTTGTGATGTGTATGTGTGTAGAATAAGCCTCACACTATGTTCCTGGATGTGATGTCACTGAACATGATGTCACTGAACGGTGTCACTGAATATAATGTCACTCGATATAATGGCACACAGAAAGTTATTAATCATTTTTCAGCATACATTTAAGACATTATCACGGCTGACCTGTTTGAGATATCAAAAATCCCACTGCAATTTTGCATCCTCAATGTCTTTAGATCACATCGGCCTGGTTTGGTGACGATCGTATAAATTCCCTAGGAGGAGTATATCAAAATCCATCGGGTATGTTTTTGCGAACGACCCAAAATAACCGGCCTCTTGTTGAGTTGAGCCCAGCACATGCGGTGCGAAAGTTGTTCGGCTCGATGAACCCTAAATATGTATCGAGTTTTGTGCGCCCACTTGAAAGTGTGTATGAGCTATCCAGCTAAATCTCGTGTGGGGGGGGGAGGGGGGCACGTGACTTTCAGGCTTCCTGATGGCAGTAGATTCCAACCTGTCTGTCAAGTTTCATGAGTTTATGAGCATGTCAAGACACCCGAAAATTCCCAAAGGGTGGAAAAAAAAAATCCTTAGGAAAACAAGAGGGTCCTGCGACCTTATAGTGCTTGAACCCTAATAATAGGTTTTACTCAAACCAGTATCAAAAGATTGAAGAACAGTTTTTACCCTAGAGCAGTACAAGCATTAATTCTTTTTTTTTCAATTAAATTTTATTTATATAGCGCTTTTAACAATTGACATTGTCGGAAAGCAGCTTTACACAATCAAAAGAAGTAAGTTTGTATGAAATGTGAATGTGTATGAATCAAAATGATAAGATTATCCCTGATGAACAAGCCGAGGGCGACGATGGCAAGGGAAAACTCCCTGAGATGGTAATAGGAAGAAACCTTGAGAGGAACCAGACTCAACASGGAACCCATCCTCATCTGGGTGATAACGGATAGCGGGGATTGATCAACATAATAATGTGTAAGACTGGAAGTTCAGTATAACAGGAGATGTGCTTAAATTAAATTAAAAGGAGTCCAATTTGTTCCTGGAGACTCAGGTAGACTGTAGGAAATTCCAGTCCGGTCCCCAGAGAACAGCTGTCTGCATCAGTCAAGGTCAGGACAGTCTTCGGGGAAACTATCCCCAGCCACCACACGCATCCCAGGCAGACCACACGGGGCATCCATGCGACGAGATCTCCAAGTAGAAGCAGGACTCCTGGACGAGTTAGACAGGTCCAGAGGGTAGCGGTGTCTGGATCACTGGCAGCTCAGGAGCGACATGTATAGCTCGACAGAGAGACAGGGAGAGGGAAAAGGAGATAGGCAGAGAGACGAGAGAGCAGAAGAGAAGGAGAGATGGCAGTTAGGTTTGGTCACAGTCAAACATGTATAAGGTGAATGTATAATTAGTGCAAAGTGCAAGCAGGGACTCCGGCAGGACTAACTATAACAGGATAACTAAAAGGGAGAGCCAGAAGGAAACACAGACATGAGGGSKVMCTGAGATGTAAAGCGACCAATCACCTCACCGTCAACAAACCTGAGTGATCAATGAGAGTGGGGAGGACAGCATCTAAACATACCAGTTCACCAGAATACTCTACGTCCATGAGTCCCCCAGATCTGCTCCTTTACCTAAGGTTAATCTATTTACAAAAATGCTTGGCTAAATAAAATGGTTTTTAGCCTAAACTTAAACACTGAGACTGTGTCTGAGTCCCGAACATTAATAGGAAGACTATTCCATAACTTTTCCAAGAATCTTTCTTTCCCTTGGGGCTTTGTAAGAAAAAGCTCCGCCCCCTGCTGTAGTTTTAATAATACGTGGTAGTGACAAGCAGCCTGCATCCTTCATCCTTGAAGTAGGCGTGGTGGATCGTAAGACACTAACAGTTCACTCACAAACTGCGGCACGAGACCATTTAATGCTTTATATGTCAAAAGTAGTATGTTAAAAGTAGATAAGACAGGGGTGATGTGCTCGTATCTTCAGGTTTTAGTGAGAACTCTCGCTGCTGCATTCTGCATTCTGACCTCAAGCAAGAATTCTTATCAGCACTTGAATGTACCTCTCAGTTTTTGGAAATTTTTAAAACCAAGAAAGTGGCAGTTGGAAGGATACGTTCAAGTTAAATCTTTGGTAAGCTTGTCAATGCTTCTTTCTCTAACTAAACTGTGTTACTATGTTAATTTCATTCTCTGTTTGAAATTTTATTTTTAGGGCTGTGAATGTGACACCCTAGATATCCATCAGGATTCTCACTGTGTTGGCAGAAGACAGCCAGGAATCTCCACAAGCACAGTTTGGATGGTTTGCCCACAGCAGTTGTCCTTGAAGGAGTCGTTGTGATGGATGATTTTGAGACCATCCCGACACCATGTGCCTACTACTGTATATGGAATGAATTTGGAGTACCCTCCACAGCTCAAGTACACCTTTGATTTTTTTCCAAGAATCTTTCTTTCCCTTGGACTCAAATCTTTGAAACCAAAAGTACAGGCACTGAAAAACCAGCTAACACTGATGTAAGTTAAGACTGTTTGAGATTTACAAAGGGGTAGTTCACAAAAAACTATAAATTCTGTCATCATTTTGCTCACCGTCATACCCATAAGACATTGGTTGCAACACAAATCAAGTCAATTTGAATGAAATCTAAGAGGTTTTTTCCCTCTTTTTTTCCCAAAACTTAAAATAGGCTGTTTTTAAGATGTATTTAAATGAATCATTTTCATCCACTCAATTCAAGTGTATTTATGTTATGACTCCTTTATGACATTTATGCATTTATTTGGTTAACCTGTATTTTCAGCGAAGAAACAGAAGTCTCTTAGGTTTCATTAAAGGTATCAAAAGTATCGAGGTCTAAACTTTGGAATGACATGAGGGAGAGTAAATGATAACAGAATTTTCAGTTTTAGGTTAACTAAAGGTTTTTAGGTTGCACAACCATTTTAAAATTCTTTTAATTTAAGTAATACATTGTTGAACCATGGTTTTTCTACTTTTAGAATTTTAAAAAATTGTTTTGCATTAAGCTGATGTTTTAAGAAGTCAGTTGTTTAGTTAGTTTCAATTTAAAGGTTGTCAAACTGTAATTGATAGAATTTCTTTTTACTGTTACACTAGCACTGCACATTTTTGGTGTTTTTTTTTTTTTTTTTGTTCTCCAAGAATTATTAATCCTATGTTAAACAACAGTGTTTGGAATTTAGCTGTGCTTGGATGACATTGTTTGGTACAGTGTACTAACTGTAGAGAATAAAAAATAATTTGTAACAGTTCAGTTGTCGCTTTTTGTGCTTACATAATGTGTTTAGTTCAGCTTACTTGATCATTTTAAGGCAATCGGTTTCATAAAATTTTCCTTGTAACATGAAAACTAATAAGTTAACACAACTTATTAGTTTACATTAATAGCACTTTTGTATATTTTATTAACAAGTTTTCTGTACAAACATTTTTAAGTTAAACCAACTTAAAATTAATACATAACTTTTAAGTAAAATTAACTTATTACATTTTGCAGTGCTGTAATGACTTGGTGTATAAAATTTTATGCTGGTATAAAATCAATCTCCTAGTTATGCAGACCACTACAAACATTTGTGAAAGAATGGGTCGCTCTCAGGAGCTTATGAATTCCAGCATGGTACCGTGACAGGATGCCACCTATGCAATAAGACCAGTCATGAAATGTCCTCACTACTAAATATTCCACAGTCAATGTTTAGTGGTAATATAACAAGTGGAAGCGATTAGAAACGACAGCAACTCAGCCATGAAGTGATAGACCATGTAAAATCATAGAGTGGGATCAGCTGATGCTGAGAGGCATAGTGTACAGAGGTCACCAACGGTCTGCAAAGTCAGTACAGGTAGGAGACCAGAATGTGTTTTACCCCTCACACTCATCACCACGACAGGACGAGCGTGATAGATTTAAATATTTTGAATATTAACAATGTGTAATATGTAACAATATATACAATATGCACATTTATAACAATTTAATAATTTAACAATGAACAGCAAACATGTTTTTATAAAAAATAATAATAACAAAAACAAAACATGAGACCAACCTTTTAGGGACACTTTCACACAGTTACTTTCACACCATAGCAGTGTAAATGAGTGAGCTTGGCCCTCACTCTTTATTTAGGGCTCTGCAGGTTTATGGGCCCTGAAGTAGTTCTGACATGTCCTGAAATTTGTGTATTTTTCTTACTTATGAACATATAAATGTAACCTTACTTATAAACATATAAATGTCACCTCTTTCACCTAGTGCAAACTAAATGTACAGGATTGAGGGAAGAGGGACACAGATGATCTTATACCCAGAAGGCACATTTATGGCATACTGTAAATATGGCCGTGCAAACAGACATTCAGGGTAAAACAGTGGGAACATGAACAGTGCACTATGGAGAAAGTGTGTTAGGTTTGTAAAAGCCCATTTTTACACTCTATACGCAGTCATACATCTTTGTGCCTCTCTTGAAAAGCAGTTCTTGTTTAACTCATGACACAAGTGAACATCGCATACCTGGCATTTCCATGGTGTTTACGGCTGCTTACCATAAACTGATTTGCAATTCACACAGACCCTGTGACCAGCAGTGGTAACATTCCTGGCATCTGAGGTCAGTCCATGTGCTGGTTGTATGCAGTCACAGGTGACGCCTTATCGTGTGGTCAACCGCTTAAAAAAATACAAGCAATCCATCCCAAATCCAGACCCCAGTGGTGGTCGAGGTTCCCATGACATAGTGATGGTCCGTCTGTATCTTGCCTGCTTGTTTGCATTTGGTCTCTATAAAACAGGTGACTCATCATTTTTATGGTCACAACAGTTTATTAAAAAGGAAAAAGAAACATAAGCATGATGATAATAAAATTACTGTCAATAATCATCAATAAATATTGACCATGCATAAAGACAACACAAACTTTTGCAATGTTATACAACGTTTTATACTTTTTACATTACGATTTACAGTACATTTACATCTTAATATCACAAACATCTGTAAGCTACATAAGGCAGTATTTTACATCACACATTATTTTCAGTACTAGCTATTAAAAACCAAAACCTTGCTGGTGGCCTAGTATATAAATCATGCTGGCCTATCCTGGATTTTTCCACAGGCAAGCTGGTCTTCCATCAGTTATGCTGGTTCAACAGATAAACCAGCATCAGACCAGCAGTAACCAGTATTAACCAGCATAGACCAGCATATAAATCATGCTGGTCTATGCTGTTTTTTTTTCAGCAGGGTACTAAAACAGTTTTTGTACAGGAAACATATTATTATATAGGTTGTCTAGCAAATGCAGCTCTTCCTGTTGAAAACAAGGCAATGTTATGAATTTATAATTGGCAAATTCAGTTTTATTTTAAGCATGACTGCAGAAAGTTAAATAGTGTCCAATTTCCTACAAACATTAATGAATGGTTTAGTGAATAGTGAATATTATACCATAGTTTAATATACTTCTTTAAGTAAAATCTTCAAAATCGTAAAACATCCAAACAAGCCGTTCAAGATGTTCTTATCTATAAAAATATATGAATATCCCTGTGACTGGTAATGGGATACAACTTATTCTTTTATAAGGACTGTGAAAGTTTAAAGGCTGAGTCTGGAATTGCACAGATGACCATGGGCATCTATGTCATTCGGGGAGAGGGTGCAGGACCTGGAGACAAACGTACTGATGTTGGTGTGATACTTGAGGGTGTGAATGTTATGGAAAACCTGCAAAGTGTCACACATGGATGTTTGATGTTTTTTGGACTCATGTATGCACTTAACCTAAACTAGCCAAAGGAACTCAAGTGTACATTTGAAGTGTTTCAGAAAATCCTGAAGGAACCAGACAGTACCAAGCTGCCACCAAAAGTCCAAGCACTAAAAATTAAGATGCTTTAATTATTAACAGGCATTTCCTTTTTTAAAGCATCTGGGTTGACTTCCAAATGTCAAATGTTTGTACTGTTTGAGTGGACGTTTTGAACTTCAATATGTAAAAGTTACATTTAGTTATTGGTTGTTTTAGTAATTTACAATTTGCTCTAGAATGTACCTTTTATACTGCTGGTCTTCTACCAATTATTCAAGCAGAGTCTACCTCAAGAAACTCATCTCTAGCAATGTCTAGGAAGTTTTTTTTTCTTTTCTTATTCTTCTTTAGCTCTGGCTTGTAGGTATTTTGCTTGTTTTTTTCTTATCTCCTGCACTGGCTAGTAGTTTTTTTTGTTTTGGTTTTTTGTTCTCTCTTACACTGGCTAGTCATTTTTTTGTTTGTTTGTTTCCTCATCTATAGCACTGGCGCCTCATTTAATTAATTAATTTTTTTTTTTATTGGCTATTTTAACACATATATGTTTTATGGTTCCAAGGGTTTATACGTGTTGTCACCAAATCTAGACTCAAAATCCAGAAGCAATGGAGAGAACTGAAACTACACATTCCCTACTTTTTTGTGTAAATAAGTAATGCAGTAAAGACTCGGTAATGAAACTACTGTAAATATGCTCAAATTTGAAAATATATTTTAATCATAGTTATAAAGATGTCTTGACTCCACAGCAAACAGCATTTTGTCTTCTCTGTCCTAATACTTAAGGAGAGTTAAATGTACTGCTAAATGCCATTTCAAGGAGAGCTAAATGTAAAAATACTGTTAAATGCAGTTTAACTAGTTAACTAGAATAACTATGCTTAAAAATATTACCATTGAACATGATTCTAGATTTTCACTGTTTTAGACTGAATGTTATGTACAGTGTGCTGCTACGTTATACAGTGGAACGAGCAAAGATTTTTAATAAATGTTGACTTGAAAAACGAGCAATTCTTGCACCTCTTGTTTTAACGCTGAGCGTCAAATGATCACAACTGAGCCAATGGCTTTTCTCTTTCTTGCGCTGCGGAATTGTGGGTAATCTTCTCCCCTGCTGGGACTTAGTGCTTACTGGTATAATCAACATTCGTGCACAAGTGTACTGTTTACTATAACACTGTGACCACATGTGTGCGCGTAAAACATATTTTATTTTGTGTTTGTAAGCGTGTGTGTACAGCGCACATGTACTGTTTCTTATAACACACGTGTGTGTGCGCATATAAAGCAATAGCAAGTCTCATTAGAGGGTAAAGATCAATTTTCTCTCTCCCTCTTGTGTGTGCACGCGTTTAATTTGACACCGCACCCCTCGGCTTTACACACACATACAGACACACACTCTCTGCTCTACACAGAAACTCTGCTCTGTTTTTTTTTTTTTTTACTTTACAGCAGTGATTCCGTTAGTATGCGCTTACATGAGTGTCATTAGCGATGTTCCTTGCTAATTTTTCAGATAAAACCATCTTTCTGTTAATGTGTGTGCACTCACATTACACACACACACCGCCTGCGCGCATAAACGGAAACAGTTATCTGTCGGGATTTATTTTTACTTTTTTTTAAAGGTAAAGTGCAGGTTAATTTGTTTTATTTTTACTTTATATATTGTATTAATTATTTTATGTATTTCTTTTGTTTTTTTGGGGGGCTGTGGAATGAATAATATATATACATAGCAGCAACACTATATATATATATATATTTATATTACCATATTTTCACCATTTACCTGCTATTACATCCGCGGCCTCTTGCTACAACTCAACATTCCTGGCCTGTTTAACGTACAGTAAACGCCTTCTTGCAATCAAGTTCCTTTCTGACTACCTGACGCTGCAGCGGTCCGTAGGTTGCACGGCCGAGTTCCGTTAGAAAAGCATCCAAAATAAATGCAACCCGTGGCTCAGTAATTCCTTAAACGATGCAACCATGGCAACACTGCGTGACAAGTTTAACAAGGTTAAGAAAAGCATATAACTTTTGTTCAGGCGACCATTGACAGCAAGCAACAGAGCTCATAAACGTGTCCTGCTCAAACTTTAAATACTGATACAGTGGAACCTTGGATTACAAGCATAATTCATTCTGGAAGTGGGCTCGTGTTCCAAAACACTTGTAAACCAAATCATCATTTTCCATAAGAAATAATGAAACTCAAATTATTCATTCCACAGCCCCAAAAATTAAATACATAAAAATAATTAATACAATCTATAAAATGAAAATAAAACAAATTAATCTGCACTTTACCTTTAAAAAAACATACAAATAAATCCCAGATAAATGTTTCCGTTGGTACGCGCAGGCCCCGTGTGTGTGTGTGTGTGTGTGTGTGTGTGTGGAATTAGCCCCTTCCCTCGCCTCGTTTTACACAGTAACACTCCTCCTCCCTCTGCCCACCTCNGTGTTTACATTGTGTGTGTGTGTGTGTGTGTGTGTGTGTGTTTGTTGTAAAACTTAAAAAGCGAGGTGGGCAGAGGGAGGAGGAGTGTTACTGTGTAAAACGAGGCGAGGGAAGGGGCTAATTCCACACACACACACACACACACACACACACACACACACACACACACACACAATGTAAACACTGTTTTAACAGGAAAAAAAGAAATCACTCTGACACTGACACTTTCTAAGTTTCACAGCAAACACATAAACACAGCGGAAACACTGTTTTAACGGAAAAAAAATAAGAAATCTCTCTGACACTGGCATGAGCGCTTACTAACGGAATCACTTTTTAAGTTTCACAACAAACACACACACACAACGGAAACACTGTTTTAACAGGAATAAAAAGAAATCTCTCTGACACTGGCGTAAGCATACTAAGGGAATCACTGTGGTAAAGTAAAAAAAACAAACAAACAAATGAACCAGCACCTTACCTTTGAAAAGAATTGCGACAGAGCAGAGTTTCTGTATGTTTGTGAAGCCGGGGAGGGGGTGAAAAGGTGAGCGAGCGTCTGTGCGTGTGGCAGGGTGTTTGTGTGTGACAAACATAACAGACGCTGAAAGAGAGGGAGATGTTGATTATGCAAGTAAGAGACAAGCACTAAGACCTAGCAGGGGAGACGATTACACACAATTCCACAGCGCAAGAGTGACGCTTGGTGTCAAAATAAGAGTCGCATGCATGATACATGATACTCGGCGCTCGTAAACTAATACTTGCTTGGTTTCCGATTAAAAATCTATTTAAAATCTTTGCTCACCCTATTGGTCAGAGCGTGCTGAAATAGCGGCTATGTATGTTGTGAGAGTACTAGGGCATAAGCCAGAGGACAACTTTTCTTGCAGAAACTCCAGCACTGAAACAATCTGGCAGTGGACTGGGTCTACATGTCTCACCAACTTTCAAATACACTCCATTTGAGGGCATACATTCTTCTAGTGAAGGGAGCCCTGGCACTTAAAATGGTTTCAATTACGCTGGCTGGAAGACCAGCATGTCTTAGTTGGTCCCCTTCAGGGGCCAAATGTGAAGGTTCCAGAGCTTGGGCCGGGGATGAAATATTGTCCCCTGCGCCTGAGACAGAAGATCCCTACTCACTGGAATCACCCAGGATGAGCCGTCGAGAAGATATATTAGATCCGAGAACCACACACTTGCCGGCCACTGGGGCGCTATCAATAAGAGGCGCAAATCCTGTTGGCGGACCCTTGCCAAGACCCCTGGGAGCAGAACTCCCAGGTGGAAACGCATAAAGGCGTAATCTGGGCCACGTGTGGGCCATCGCGTCCAGACCCAGGGGAGCTGGAAGACTCAGAGTAGTAAAGGGGGTGGAGTTTCCAGTCCCCATGTGTCACAGCTTGTCTCGTTAGCAAGTCCGCTCCTTCATTCATGTGCCCCGGAATGTAAATCACTCTGAGGGACAGGAACTTGTCCTGTGCCCAAAGCAGAATCTGGTGCGCTAGCTTGTTCAATTTCATCATTTCGAGGCAATTGGTGTGCCATGCGAGAAGATGACCTCTCTAGCTCCCTTGTGCTGGACGGCCATCCAAGACCGCACCCCAGCTCGTAAGGGAAGCGTCTGTCGTTAGCATCCTGCGACGACAAGACGGACCTAAAGTGGGACCCAAAGTCAGAAACCGGGGTCTGAACCACATAGAAAGGGTACGGCACGTAAAGCCCCGGCGCGTAACCCTTATTAGCCTCTGGGGATTGGCCCTTGAGTGAAATCCCCTGGCTCTTAGCCACAACTGAAAACGCCCTCATGTGCAGAACCCCCGAAAGGTATCACCGTGGATGCAGCTGACATGAGACCTAAAGATCTTTAAAAGTGATGGAGTCACTTTCTGGCCTGGCTTGATTTCCTTCAGGGTGTTGGAGGATGGGGTCGACACAAGTGGGAAACACCTGTGCCCACCTTGTGATTGAATCCCATGTGACACCCAAATATGTTGTCCTCCGAACAGGAAAGAGAACGCCTTTTGTGGCGTTGAGTCTCAATCCTAAAGAATGGAGATGAGCTAGGACGACATCCCGATGTCGAAGCGCTAGCTAATTGGACTGAGCTAGGATCAGCCAGTCTTCTATACAATTCAGAATACGGATGCCCTGGAATCATAGAGCCAGAGCTGCATCCGTGCATTTTATATGGGCCAGATAGAAGGACCCGATACTGGTAAGCTTTGCCCCCAAAAGCAAACCTCAGGAACCTCCTGTGTTGTGGCAATATTTCTATATAAAAATATGCGTCATTCAGGTTGACCGTCACAAACCAAACCTCTGGTTGAATTTGAGAAACAAACATTTTGGCTGTCAACATTTTGATGTTCAGCCCAAGAAGATGTAAAATTGGACGCAACCCCCCGTCTCTCATCTGGCAGGGGAACATGATCTATGGCCCCTTTCGCAACAGAGTGTGTAATTGCCAAGTCAGCAGATGCGCTCGACCCGGTTTCATGGAAGTGAAGACCACGCCATTGAAAATGCGGAGAACGATGTGCAACGAAGGGGGGTGTTAGGTGTCCGGCATCCTGAAACAAGGCAGGAAGGAACCGAGCACCTAACATTTCGCTGGAGACCGCTGCCAGGGTGCCAGGGAGGAGACTTTATCCTTTATTGGAATTTTTACATGTCCCTCCCCAGGGGGAGACACCCCCGTGCACCTGGGCACGTCAACCTCAGGACTTCCTTTTTGGTGGAGATAATGCTCCTCAGGTCCGGTGCTTTTTTTTTTCTCTTTGAGGTGGATTGCGAAGCGCGACGAGTCCTTCCCATGTCTCTACAAGGGGGTAGCTGGCTCGGCACACTCTCCTTCTGCGCCTCACGCCTCATGGGGACCAGACCTGGTCGGGACTGGGTGACCGACAGTCCCGTCTCCTGAGCACGGCAGGGGAGAAATCATATCAGGTATCATCATAAAACAGGGGATGAATAATGCTTATTCCATGAAAGAGTTAACTCGTCATGGAGGGAATTCTGTCTCATGCGCGTCTGCCAGATCGGCACGCTATGTCCGTGGAAGCAAGGGAGGAATCTCTTCCGTCTGCTCACAAGAAGCACCGGAGCTAAAAACTTCCTGATCCGAGGAGAGCGCGAGAGAAAGGGGGGAAATCCCATCTCATATGCGCGAAGTGCCTTAATAGGGAGCTCACAATGCTTGCACTTTCCTTGAAACCCAAGCACTCAAGAAAAGTCGTGGAGATTGTCCTCCGAAAGAAAATCACACAAAGGCGGGGCTATCATCCTATCATCCGGAGATCGCTAGTTCGAATCCCGGGTGGTGCTGTAACCTCTCGCAGCCGGAGGTCTAGAGAGAACTAATTGGCCGAGCTCTCTCAGAAGGGAGGGATGAGAGGTACATAGTGCTCCCACATTAATCACGGCTCTACAGCCAGTCAGGGGCGTCTGTGAGCTCCCACAACAGAGGGAGCGGATAGCGCTGTCCTCTGAGTGTGTTACGCCGCCCCCAACGGTGCGCGAGCGAGCAGTTCGAAAAGATGCGGTCGGCTGGCGTCACATGGTTCGGAGGAAACACGTGATAGTCTTCGGCCCTCCCGGCTGAGTGGTAGTAGTAGCCTTAATGTGGGAGAGCCTGGCAGAGGTTATAAGCCGAAGTATTTGGCGGTTTTGACATACACAGGCTTCACAACCGGAAACAAAGAGATGTTCCCATAGCATTTTCACGCAGCATCGAGTGGAGCTTTTGAAAGGGAACTATATATTTTTAAAAATTATTTTTACTTACATATATTCTTTACATGTTTTATTTATTTAAACTGTTTACATTATTTAAATTACATACAGAGTTTATTTACATGATTGGTAATGAATTGAATTGTTACATTATGCAAATTCTGTACATTAGTTACCTTATGTAAAGTATGCACATTGTTTACATAACTGACTTCATTTGCTTACATTAATTGTGTGCATGTTGTGATTATGTACATTTCCTATAGTCTGGTAGTTTATGACTTTAACAGGTGCTGTGTGTGTGTGTGTGTGTGTGTGTGTGTGTGTGTGTGTGTGTGTGTGTGTGTGCTTCAAAGGTGGGTAGATGTGGCGACGGGCTCATAACCAGTGCGCCTCATGGAAAAGCATCTTCTCACTCGTCCAAAACCTGCTGTAAGCCCAGGTAGCACCAGGGACAGCTACCTATAAGCTCAAAAAGGGGCGGGGCACCACAAACCACCGGCATCGGCCACAGCGAATAACCTGCCATCCACCTGTCGGCGGCTCCTTATAAAAGATGCTCCAGTGGTGTATGCCGGTGAGGAGGATGTTCAAACCGAATTACCGAATTATGTAGGTTTTGTTTCTCTGCAGACCCAGACACTACTGAGAGCTTTGAAAAGACAACAGAGAAAAGCAGTGGCATGCAACCTCCGTCCTCCCTCTGGCAAATGACCAAAGCACTGGAATGTGCATTGGCCACACTCTCTCTAGGCCCAGAGCGAAAACTCTTTCCAGAAAGAAGCCCACAACGTTATATACCTCCACACTGACGCGATTCATTCCCCTGGGCACCTCGTTCAGACATGTCACAGGATGAGCCCATGACTACAGAGCCATATCTCTCTCGCTCAGCCTCCTCTCGGGGCCTCTGGGCCGAAAGTCGGCCAGAGATCATTTCCCTGCGCCCACACACTGGGTTCGAGTCTGCGGTGCCCCACTCCCAGCGCTCATAGACACAGGGAGTGCCGTCACGTTAGCCCGCCCTTCAGTTATCCCTGCAGTAGCACAGCCGTCTGAAGTCATTCCCATCACCTGTGTACATGGCGACCAGAGAGAAGTCCCAGCGGCACAATTCACGACACATGATTCCTCCCAGTCCCGTTGTTACTAGGGAGAGACTGGCCGGGAATGTACCCAGAAAAGAGAAATGAACACGGCAGAAGGAAAATGGCAAAGATCAAAGGTTAACTGAAACTCGTGATGTCCCGACCTCAGCACAAACGGAGGAGAAGGAAGCAGACGTGGAAGCGGAAGGTGAGGAAAGCCCTCAAGTTAATCATTTTATCTCCCTGTCTCAACAGGTGCAAAAGGCCTGCAACTTCGCTCTGCTGCAACACGAGGACCAGAGGCTTAAACACTGCTGGAGTCAGGTGCGACAGATAGACGGAGTACGGAAACGACAGGAGGAACCCAACATCATATTTTCTGGTAAAAAACGGACTGCTATATTATCACACACAACGAAGAGGGGAATCACGCATCCTCGCGCACACGCATCCACTCTGCGGCCATCTCGGAGAAAAAATATTAAGGGAAAAATAAGAGACAAATTTCATTGGCTGGGTTTAGAAGCCGAAGTGAGGAACTTAGTAAACTACTGCCTGCAGCAGCCCGGTAAGAAAAAACGCACTGAATTTTATCATATAAATTTACTCAAATGGTGGATTAAACCATTGCCACGCATCTCAGCTCTTGCTGCTCTGTCACTCCCAGCTGTAGGTCGCGAAATGGTCCAGAGGGGAGAGGACTTAACGACGGCACAACACCAGGATCTGAACAAACTTCTCTATCAGTTCCAGGATGTATTCTCCACCGACCCGGGGCTGACACATCTGGTACGGCATGACATTAAAACACCGCCCGGCATGATTATCCACCAAAGACCGTACCGAGCCCCGGAGGCCCGTCGCCGTGCCATAGAAGCTGAGGTGGAAAATATGCTTCAGAATGGCATCATAGAGGAGTCGATGAGTCCCTGAGCCAGCCCCATAGTAGCGGTACCTAAGGCAGACGGTTCGCTCAGAATTTGTAATGACTTCAGATGCTTAAATCAGATATTAGAATTTGATGCGTACCCCATACCCCGAGTGGATGACCTAATCGATAGGCTGGAAAAGGCCAGGTTCATATCCACACTTGACCTCACAAAAGGATATTGGCAGGTGGCGTTTACATCAGAGGCTAAAGAGAAAACAGCTTTTTCCACTGGACAGGGTCACTGGCAGTACAGAGTGCTACCGTTCAGGCACCACGGAGCCCCGGCCACATTCCAGAGCCTAATGGACATAGTGCTCTGCCATCACCGCCCATATGCCGCTGCATACAGGGATGATGTGGCGACCGCGAACCCAAAAAAAATGTCACTTGGGGCTAACCGAGGCACAGTACCTAGGGTTAACTCACCTTAACAATACAGGTCCGGGTTACAACATGGATATGCAGATGGTCTATCGAGACGACATGCACTATTCTCATCGACAAAGACAAAGCTGAGGGGGGGGGGATGCTGTGGCGACGGGCACATGGAAAAGCATCTTCTCACTCGTCCAAAAACCACTGTGTACTAAGCCCAGGTAGCAGCAGGGACAGCTACCTACAAGCTCAAAAAGGGCCTTACGTAGGTTTTGTTTCTCTGCAGATTTGGACACTACTGAGAGCTTTCTTCCGTGCACTCCTCGAAGACAAGGACGACTCCGACACACACCTCAGACCCCCGCTCGTGCCTCCTCCGCTCCGGTGTTCGCAGCATCTCAAGTCGCTACGCCTGAGTCTAGACTGTGCACCAGGGACTGCCATCTCTGCACTCCTTCCCTACTCCTCGACTACAACCTCAAGTAGAGAACTCTCATCTAGCACAGAGACGTTGGTTTCACTTTTGACTTGACTTTCGTTATGTTCATGATCACTAAATATTAAACGATTCCTTTGTGTGCACTGCATCAGCTCTTGTGTCCGTGATTTCCTAAGCTCACTAGAAGCGCTTTACAGTAGAGTAGCCAAAAAATTTACTCAAGTAAGAGTAGCTGTACTTCAAAATAATATTACTCAAGCAGAAGCCAGGGATGCATCATATTTTTTGGGATGCATAAAAATGTATAACATGTGTGTTGGTGACTAATTCTGTACTGAAATATACTTACATATTCATAGACTTTTAAAATAACATTATACTGTATGTACAATTAAAGTTAACATATAATCACACAAACATGAAAAAAAGCATTCCATACTCAACGCAACATTGTACACTAACCGCAAGACAGTAGTAGCAGCATGGATTTTGGGGCGTTCTGCAAAATTAGAGAAAGATGCGGAAACTTTAGTTTGCGTCTGCTCAAGTGAGTGCGGAGTCACAGCTAGGATGAATTTTAAAAGGCTCAAGGTTTTTTCCCACTATGCTGCCTGACCTGATTGGTCAAACGGAGTCATGTGATTATTGTTGCTGCATCTGATTGGTGAAACAATCATACGGTAGATCTGCAGGCTGCATGTGTAGAATAATTGGTTAGAAAATTAACGAGTAGCGTGTAGCCGAATGTAGCAGTAAGAGTAACAGGACTTTTACTTGATGCTCACTGACTTGACTCCACCTGTAACACTGACGTTAAATGAGAATGAGGTAATAGGACATAGGAAAAGAAATAATAACTAGAATATAAAATAAAAAGAGTAAATAAAAAACAGGTGGAAAAATAAAAGAAGGAGAGTAAGGGAAAAGATGAGTCTAGAGTGAAGTGCAAAAATAAAGAGGAAAAAGGGAGGAAAAAGGCAAAAAGAACAAAAACAGGCAAGTGAAAAAGAAGAAGAAGATGATGAGGTAAGGGGCCGAAAGATGCAAGAAAAAATAGAGCAAAAAAGAAATAACTAAAGCCTATTTAATAAAATGAAAATAGGAAAGATGATTGGAAATGGGGGATAAAGGAAAAAATAAGCAGAAAGATTAATAGATGAGACTACAGCAAGGTGAAAAGAGAAGAGGGAAAAAGCGGAGAAAAGGAAAGGAGGAGGAGTGGGGGGTGAAGAGACTGACCCCTTTTCCTCTCTCTCTCTCGCTCTCACTCCGCTTTGCGCGGAACAATGGCAGATGAGCAGATGATGCTTCTTTCAGTCTTTCATCACTGCTGATCAGAATTACACATACACGAACACACACTGCAGCTGCTGCACGGCTCATTTCTGGGTTATGGACATGCGAGCGTGTGTATTTAATTTTTTCACTGGTGAGAGGGAGAGAGTGAGAGAGAGAGCGTGGCATTCTGGGAAGGAATGAGAGTAAATGAGAGAGAGAGAGAGAGAGAGAGAGAGGAGGATGATGGAGGGATAGGAGACGGAGAGAGACGCAATCCATTTTGGTCGCAGTGAGAAGGTAGGGTGCAGAGTTTGAGTGATGTGTTTATTGAGGTGTGCATCATGGGTGGTGTGTGTGTGTGTGTGTGTCACATTAGCATGTATCATATTAACCCATGTGATCATGTGATGTCTTTTTGAACACAGGCATGCAGCCAGACACACATTTCTGCTGTATTACACTAAAGGACACGTGTGTGTGTGTGTGTGTGTGTGTGTGTGTGGTGTGTGATCCAGTGATTTTAGCTAATGTGCATGTATGATGTATGTGTTTTTAATGGTTTTAGCTAGTATGTGTGTGTCTGTGTGTGTTTGGGTGTGTAGCATAACTGTATCACATATAAACACTGTCTCGTGCTATATGATGCCAAACTGGTGGCCATGATCTTCGATTACTTGTTAGCATCATTAGCCTTTTAGCTCCAGCTCCAAAATAAAAATAAGAAATGAAACACAAATCTCAGACACCAAACACATCAACAGTGCAGGAAAGAATGTAGACATTTCAAATTGTGCATTTATAATATGTATGTTAATGTTAATCCAGCACATAAATTTACACATTTCATTAGACACAAACCTTCCCAGTCATTCTGTAGAACTATGCATATACATTTTCGGGGCGAGGCTATGTGTTGTATCACCAATCACGACTCATATGCAAATAATTCAGAGAAGACTATGTGTTACATGTAAACTTTTAGTCACGGAACGCTAATCCAGCTAGCTAATTCAGTGCAGCTAGCAATGACATGACAAAATTTAATGAAGATTAATGAAGCTCTTTATATTTACACATTATTTTAATGTTTGCACTTTATTAAGTGTTTACATTTTATTAAGTTATTTCCGAGACAAACTACTGAAGTTTGTTTACAGACAATGTGGACCTTAAAAGAGGAGGGGCTTCATAACACAAAGCACAAGATGCAATCATGGCAGTGTACACTCCTATAATTTAAGACAACAAAATCTGAAATATGCAATTAATAATGCAATTCAAATTTTTTCCAAACATTAGATTGAAATGATTGAAAGTGAAGTGAGATGAATTACATTAGGATATTTTGTTTGTTAATATTCTAATATTTTATGCTAATGTAGCTAGCTACAGGCTATTTATTTATTGTCATTTACAATGACTATATGCACCAATCAGCCGTAACACTAACACCACCAGTGAAGTGAATAATACTGATTATTAGTTATACTCCAGTAAACTGGTGACAGGATTATGGGTACCAGAGGCTCACCCATGTCTACTTGGACCAAAGGCCAGCCAGTCTGATCTGACCTCACAGAAACACTAATGCAGCACAAATCAATTAAATAATACAATGCAGGCTGCTATAGAAAAGCACCTGAAAAGTCAGTGCACCACAATCCACTGTGCAGGGGACCCAGCAGGGAAAGAGCCCAAAGCCCCCGACCTGGACTCCAAAATCCCCAGATTCCAATCTGATCGACCCCTATAGTATGCATTGGACAAACCAGTCTGATCCCAGCCCCCCACCCACAGCACCCAAAGGATGCACTGCAATGTCCTGGTGCCAGACACCACAAAGGCCCTGCAGAACCATGCCTGAGAGGCCAGAGCCACCCTGGTAGCACAAGGGGAACTCAAAACCTAGGTGGATTTAAAAACTGATAAAGAACATTTATTCCAAAATCATCACGAATTAATAATATACAGTTGCGGTCAAAAGTTTGCATACCTTGGGAGAATTTTCCAGATGTGTACCATTTTTTTTTTAGTAAACATGATTAAGAAGGCAAAACAAATGTATTTCTTATAGAACTCAAGTTCATGTAAGGCATAACAGAATGGCACAATCATCAAATAAACCATGACAATAAAGAAAATGCGCAAATAATCCCTTTTCAAACATTTGCATACCTTTAGTTGGCTTAATATTGTGTACTATCCTTAAAGCATCAATGATGGCATACGGCCTTTTGTAATAATAGTGCATTGGGTCTTTAATTCTCTCTGGTGGTACTGTAGAGCTGCCTATTCTTTCTTCAAAATGCCTCTAGTTCCTGTAAATTTTTGATTGTCTTGCATAAACTGCACGTTTGAGACCTCCCCAAAATGGCTCAATGATATTGAGCTTAGGAGACTGTGATGGCCACTTCAGAAGCTTCACCTTTTTCTGCTGTAGCCATTGGAGGGTCAACTTGACCTTGTGCATTTAATCATTATCATGCTGGAACATGCATCCTTGTTCAGCTTTCACGCTGTACAGTCGAATGCAAATTATCTGCCAGTATTTTCTGATAGGATGCTGCATTCATCTTGCCATCAGTTTTGACTAACGTCTCTGGGCAACTGGAGCTCACACAGACCCAAAACATAAATGATCCACAACCATGTTTTACAGGGGGTTGGCACACTTTTCACCATTAACATACCCAAGGGTCATGGGTAGCTCAGTGTTTAAGGCATTGGACTATGGTTCGCAAGGTTCCATATCCCACAACCACCAAGTTATCCCTGTTGGGCCCTTGAGCAAGGCCTTTAACCCTCAACTGCTCAGATGTATAATGAGATAAAAATGTAAGTCGCTATGGACAAGGGTGTCTACCAAATGTATTTATGATTGTGACTATATAGTTAAATTTGGGTCTCATCACTCCAAATTACTTTGCTCCAGAAGCTGTGAGGCTTGCTTAGATACTGTCTGGCATTTGTTTCTCCTTGCAATTCAACCATGCAGTTCATTTTTGTTCAAGTACCTTCTTAGTGTGCTACTTGAAACAACACCACCACTTTTATTGTTTGTTGGTTTTTCTTTGCATTCTTCTGGCAGAAAAAAACAGTTCTTCTGGCAAGGGTGAAATCTTTCTTGGGCAACCTGACCGTGGGTTAGTATCAACAAAATGTTTTATTTTCCACCTTTTTATCAGAGCTTGAACAGTACTGACTGGCATATTGATGAGAAATTTTATATTTATCTTTTTCCTGGTTTAAACCACCTTATTATGCAGGTCAATTAGCAGTTCTTTTGTTTTCCCCATGGTGCAGTATCTGGTCACTGCATCACCTCATGAGCTGAGAAACTCTTGTTAAACAATTACAATGAATCAAAGGTGTGGAAACATCCCTTTATAGCCATTTCAATTTTTTTCAACTTTTAATCAAGGTTGTTTGGGTGATTTCAGTTATCATTAGGTTTTAAAAAGGAGTTAAACATCTATGTGATAATTAATGACTGCTCCTGACCACTTATCCTAACATTTGAAAAAAATATTTCGCATCATCATATTTTGAAAATAAATAATATTTCACCATTTTTTTCAAGGTATGCAAACTTTTGAGCACAAACTTATAAATTAACATGATCGATTGCTCTTTCTCAATAAAAAAAAATCAATAAAAGACACAAAATCAATCCAAGTTTCCAGGAAGCGACCATGGCAGAATGTGTGATATTGATTAAACCATGTCTGTACATTACAGTAAACACACTGCAGGTTTTATTCTCATCCTCACATTCTGCGCTCCTCATGGCTGTTAGCAAAACGGATTAAATAAACGGATCAAACGAGCTGAATGAGAAAACAAATGGGACATGACATTTTGTTTGGAGTAGCTGGGCAAAAATCACAAAAAATGTTTAAATGTCAATGTTTTCAAAAAGAAACTTTAAACAGAGAGTAAATGTGGACATGTATAAGCTTTTATTACATTTGTTTTCTTATTAAACATATTACAATATCTTCAGTTAGGGACAGATCTGATGAAATCGGAAAATGTTTATGTATATTTTACTTTTCATATTAGACAAAGTATAAATTTGTTAAAGAATTAAAGCATAAAGTTATCTTCTCTTATGTCAAATGAGAAATCACATGTAATGGCACACGTAATTGTCCAAAAACCACAGACTTTTGTGAATATGGGCAGCTTTAGATCATTGTCTCCTTATGAAATCCCAGACAGACCTGATGATGTTGAGCTCAGGGCTCTGTGGGGCCAAGCCATCACTTCCAGGACTCCTTGTTCTTCTGTGTGATAATTCTTATTGACATTGGTTGTGTGTTTTGGTCATTGTCCTGCTGCAGAATTAATTTGGAACCAATCAGACACCTCCCTGATGATATTGCATGACAGATAAGTATCTGCCTGTATTTCTCAGCATTGAGGACACCATTATTTCTGACCACATCTCCAACTCTATTTGCAGAAATGCAGCCCCAAACTTGCAAGAAACCTCCACCATGCTAACAGTTATTATTGTACTGCTCTCCAGCCCTTGAGAAAAACATCCTGCCTCATGTCAGAGATTTAGCTTTTGGCCACTTCTGGCCAGATGTCTCTGGACAGTAAATGAGAGTTCCTGAGTTCCACTGGTTTCCTCCAGCTTTTTGCTGATGGCACTACTGACACTAATTATTGTACCACTCTCCAGCCCTTCAGCAAAACACCCTGCCTCATGCTCCATGTTCAGAGGGCTATTTATTTTTTTGCACAATGGTTTTGTGCATAGTTGAGTCGCTTAGACTTGTTTCCATGTTCCATGATTTAGCCTTTGGCCAACAACCAGTTCTTAATCTATAGGGTTTAATATGATGTTCTCTAATTCATCCCAGAGGTTCTATCGGGTTGAGGACAGGACTCTATGCAGGCCAGTCATGTTTTTTCCCACCAAACTCGCTCATCCATATCTTTATGGACCTTGCTTTGTGTACTGGTTTGCAGTCATGTTGTAGCATGAAGAGACCATCCCCAAAATGTTCCCACAAAGTTGGGAGCATCAAATTGTCCAAAATGTGCTGAAGTATTAAGAGTTCCTTTCACTGGAACTAAGGGTCCAAGCCCAACACTTGAAAAAACAATCCCCCTCCACCAAATTTTTCTGCTCTCTGTCCAGTTGCCATTAAGTTCTCTATGCACTGTTCTAATCTGAAGGCCACATGAAGTTTGAAGGTCTCTAGCTATTGACTCAATTGAAAGTTGGCAACCTCTGTGCACTATGCATCTCAGCATACCCCACTCAGAGCTGACCCTATATGATTTTATGTGGCCTACTACTTCAGTTGCTGTCATTTCCAATTGCTTCCATTTGGTATAATAACAGATACTGTGGAATATTTAGTAGGAAATATCATGAATAGACTTATTGCACAGGTGGTATCCTGTCATGGTACCATGCTTTGATTTCTGTTGCCTGTGAAAGTACTTGGGAAAGCACAATAATCAAATAATTTTACACACCAACCTCTTATTGACATTGGTTGTGTATTGGTTGTTTATTGACAATATTGTGCTCTTTTGCACAATATTTATTACTTGTTAATTTCCACAAACTATTTTTATTTTTGCTGCTACTTATAATGAACGTTTACTGATTACTGTTTCTCCTCCCACTATTTCAACTCATTACTTCACTACCACGAAGTATTGAAATGTTTCATCTTGTCGCGTTGTCACTTTGTCGCCCTTTCAAGTTGCACATTTGCACATGCACTTTATGTTGTCCCTTTTGTATAAAACTTTGTACTGTCCTCAACAAAGCTTGGTGTTTGTATCGACAGTCTTAACTTACAAAGTCACAAACTTAGTATAACATAGTTTTTCTGTGAACCTAAAATGTCAATGTCTTGTCTCAGCAAATCAGCTAATTAGGTTTTTCTAAGTTAGCTAGCTAGTTTTTGTTCATTTATGTTGTTAATTTATTGTGTCTTGTCAATCTGTCTTGTCTCAGCTAGTCAGCTAATTAGGTTCCTTAGTTAGCTAGTTAGTTTTTGTTCATTTATGCTGTTAAATTTATGTTGTATGTTGCACCTTGGTCCTGGAGGAACAATGTTTCGTTTCTGTATATGGTTGAAATGACAATAAAATACTACTTGAACTTGAAAACTTGCTGACGCAGTATAACTACATTGTATCTTGTTGCTGTGCTCAGTCTTGTCTGTGCCGTGGTGACCCGTGACATGAAACTGTCTTTCACTACGTTAACTTAGTAGCAGAGTTTTGCTGCTCCTCACCCAGTTTTAAGCCTCCTACACAGCTCAGCTATGTTTCAGTTAATGACTGTTTTTCAAACACCCTACAGTATAAAACCGATCATCATTAGAACCTGCTTGGTATAATGAGGTAATCGTGCCCCTGACTCTGACCGTACAAAATCTCTAACTTCGTGCTAAGTGTTAGATTTGATGCTGGTTTAAGGTCAAAAAGTAGTCACAGCAAATATTGATTTGAGTTAGATTTTTTCTGTTCACTCACTTTGCATTTTGTAAACTGGTAAAAAAAAAAAAAAAAATTATATATATATATATTAAGCACTCTTACTTTCAGCATTTCCTCACGCCTGGTTAAGATATTTGCATAGAACTGTATACATACATTTTTAAGACATCCATGAATGCTGTAAAAGTTCATACCAATAAACAGCCTGCTTAACCTGATGAATGCCTCCTAATGCTGCTTGCAAACATTATGCACTTGGAGTTTTTATTTATTTATATTGCTGAGGGTTAAAGCAAAAATAGCAAATAGCAACCCACTGAGGCCTAAAGCTGTGGTATCACTTCAGAAATGTGGAACTTGTACAGGTCAGAGAAGTTAAATGAACATCTTTATGTATAATACTTTATATTCATAAAATATGAAGGTGCATTACACCCTAAGCAATAATTCACCAGTCAGAACCATATTTTCTGATTTCGGCTTGTGTATGAACATTAGGCTTGCAATTCCACCTTATTTTTTTCTTCTATCCATAAATTTGTACCTATACTGTATATGTCTGTCATTTAAACTTTCATGTAAATTTTTTATTTCCTCATACCTGTCTACCGTACTCCTAAACAATCAAATTCCTCTCTCTCCTCATGGAAATGTAAGCTAATTTATATACATTTGGATTTGCAAAAATTATTAGCCAATAAGAGCAGCAGATCTGCATCAGGTCATTAATATGCATTTAATAATTAAATATTTCTAATTAAAATCTGGTTCATGTTTGGTACCTCAAATGAATGAAAATATAAAAGTCAGACACATTACCAACACACACACACACACACACACACACACACACACACGTCTGCCTCTGACCTTTTTCTAATATTTCTAAGTGCTTCCTGTCTGCTTGTCTGTGGTATATTTATATTCTGGATATATTCTTTCTCACTACAGTTGTTTTCTAAAGTGTGTGTTTGTTAATTACACACTCGGCTCATCGGTTTTTAAGATGTTTTAAACTTCACAATCATGCTGTAATTTTATACACATAATCTTTTACAATGGGTAAGCAAACATACAGTATTAGGGCCACACATACATGTACTTTCTATTTCCTATGAGTTCAAAAATTTAAAAATAATAGTGAAGCGATCAAAGAGAGAAAAAGAAATGTATAAAACACTAAATAAAAAAAAGTAATGCAAAAAATACAATAGTAATTACATCATAATTAAAAGAATTACCTGTATTTATTTTTGTCTGATGCAAAAGTGAAGGAAAAAGATTAATGTTTCCTTTGTGTGTGTGTGTGTGTGTGTGTGTGTGTGTGTGTGTGTGTGTGTGTGTGTGTGTGTGTGTGTGTGTGCGTGTGTGTGTTTGTAATTCAGACATAATTTGGAGCCAGCGCTGCAAAATTGTCTTAAATTTGGATCTTTTGCACTGTGAAGAGCAGAAATCAAAGGTGAGTAACATATAAACAGTCCATGTTTAACACTGATTAATATTCTGATTCTTATATTTATCACGTGAAACTTCCCAATGATTATTATTGGTACTTGAATTACTGCTGTGTATGTTTATTTGCACTGGATTTTATTCTGAATTTTTCAAACATGTTTACTTCAACATGAATCCAAGGGAAGAAGGATGACAACAGGATTAGATTGGGACGTGGTTGGGAGGCAGAAGCGTGGGTCAAACACCAGAAAAATAGTCAGTAAAGCGTCTAAGCCCAATCGCTGTAGTCAAAAGAGGAAGCGTTAGATTGGTAACCGGGAAATCGTCTCGGGTTACTTAGCTGTAACCCTGTTCCCTATGCGTTAAAACGCTATGGGAACATCTCTTTATTCTCCGGTTGTGAAGCCTGTGTGTATCAAAACACAGAATACTTCGGCTTATAACCTCAGTCAGGTGACGTCACCCGATAAGGTGCACCTGCAGGTTATAAATAGCAGTGAACCGGAAACATCCTCAGGTCAATTTTGTCTGAGGGACGTCCAGGCATCTCATTCCTGTTTTATCAGGGAACAGGGTTACAGCTAAGTAACCCGAGACATTCCCTTTCAAAAGCTACACTCAATGCTGTGTGAAAACGCTATGGGAACGAGAATACTATCGCCGCCGCACTACAAGTGTCTGGACCTCCAGGTTGTGTAGCGTGTGTGCACAATAGCCAAGGACGTCTCAAACCTAGCTCTGGGATGCTGACTTGAGGAACCGCGAGCTCGGAGTAGCATTGACATCCAGACTATCAAATTTAACAAACGTGTGCGGAGAGGACCAGCCTGCCCCATCACACCTGCTACAAGGGGCGCCTCTTGCCAGAGTAATTGATGAGGCAATCCCCCTGGTCGAATGAGCCCTGATTCCCAGAGGCAAAGTGTGACCAAGCACCTCATAGGCTAGGGCAATAGCATCTCTCACCCAGTGTGACAACGTCTGTCTAGTGGCGGCCGCCACCCGGTTGCGGCCCGCACGGCAAATGAAAAGCTGCTCTGACTTATGCCACTGGCTAGTGCGGTGGACGTAAATCTGAAGAGCACGTACGGGACACAATAAGTGAAGTCTATCCTGCTCCGGAGCTGTGAAAGACGGAGGACAGAAGGCTTCGAGAACAACTGGGTGCATGGTCGAGAATGGAACCTTTGGAAGATAGTTCGGGTGAGGATGCAGAATAGCTTTGGCTGGCTCAGGGGCAAAGTCTAGACAGGATGGGGAGACTGACAGAGCCTGCAGATCCCCAATCCTCTTCGAAGGACTAATAGCCATGAGAAAAAAACATCTTAAGAGACAGAATCCTGACGGGCGCTGACTCTAGTGGTTCGAAAGGGGTGTCAGCCAGGCCTTCAAGCACAATAGCTAAGTCCCACGAAGGGACTGTCACTCTAGTGGGCGGCCCCAACCATTTAGCTCCATGAATAAAACGGGCAACTAAATGATGCTTTTCCACAGAAACCTATCGGTCAGAGCATGCAGAAATAGCGGCTATGTATGTTCTGAGAGTACTAGGGCATAAACCAGAGAACAACTTTTCTTGCAGAAACTCCAGCACTGAAACAATCTGGCAGTGGACTAGGTCTACATGTCTTACCATGCACCAGCTTTCAAATATACTCCATTTGAGTGCATAAGTTGTTCTAGTGAAGGGAGCCCTGGCACTTAAAATGGTTTCAATTACGCTGGCTGGAAGACCAGCATCTCTTAGTTGGTCCCCTTCAGGGGCCAGACGTGAAGGTTCCAGAACTTGGGCCGGGGATGAAATATTGCCCCCTCTGCCTGAAACAGAAGATCCCTACTCACTGGAATCACCCAGGGTGAGTATTAGATCCGAGAACCACACTCTGGTCGGCCACTGGTGCACTATTGATAAGAGGCACAAACAATGTTGACGGTCCCTCGCCAGGACTCCTGGGAGCAGGGGGTAACTATCAGAGGAAACGCATAAAGGTGTAATCTGGGCCACGTATGGGCGATCGCGTCCAGACCCAGGGGAGCTGAAGGAGTCATAGTAGTAAAGGGGACATTGTGCTGCCTCTTGCGATGCGAAGAGGTCCACCTCTGCTATATAAAATCTTTCCCAGATTTGACTGACTACTTCGGGGTGGAGTTTCCAGTCCCCATGTGTCACAGCTTGTCTGGATAGCAAGTCCGCTCCTACATTCATGTGCCCCGGAATGTAAATCGCCCTGAGGGACAGGAACTTGTCCTGTGCCCAAAGCAGAACCTGGTGCATTAGCTTGCTCAAGCGGCGCGAGCACAGTCCACCCTTGCGATTTATGTACAAGACTACCACAGTGTTCTCCACCCGCACTAGGACATGGTAGCCTCTAAACTGCTGGAGGAAGTGTTTCAGGGCCAGAAACAGAGCAATCATTTCGAGACAATTGGTGTGCCATATGAGAAGATGACCTCTCCAGCTCCCTTGTGCTGGATGGCCATCCAAGACCCCAGCCCGTGAGGGAAGCCCTTGAATCAAATCCCTCTTAGCCACAACTGAAAACGCCCTCATGTGCAGAAGGTTCAAAGGTATCACCGTGGATGCAGCTGCCATGAAACCTAAAGATCTTTGAAAGTGATGAAGAGTCACTTTCTGGCCTAGCTTGATTTGCTTCATGGTGTTCGAGGATGGGTTTGACACAAGCGGGAAACAGCTGTGCGCACCTTGTGATCGAATCCCATGTGACACCCAAACATGTTGTCCTCTGAACAGGAAAGAAAACGCCTTTTGTGGCGTTGAGTCTCAATCCTAAAGAATGGAGATGAGCTAGGACAACATCCCGATGTCGAAGCGCTAGCTAATAAGACTGAGCTAGGATCAGCCAGTCGTCTATACAATTCAGAATACGGATGCCCTGGAATCATAGAGCCAGAGCTGCATTCGTGCATTTTATATGTGCGGGGTGACAGGGCTAGGCCAGATAGAAGGACCCGATACTGGTAAGCTTCGCCCCCAAAAGCAAACCTCAGGAACATCCTGTGTTGTGGCAATATTTCTATATGAAAATATGCGTCATTCAGGTTGACACAAGGGACACAAGGGAGCTGGAGAGGTCATCTTCTCATATGGCACACCAATTGTCTTGAAAATGATTGCTCTGTTTCTGGCCCTGAAACACTTTTTCCCTGAAACACTTTCTCCAGCAGTTTAGAGGCTACCATGTCCTAGTGCGGGTGGAGAACACTGTCGTAGTCTTGTACATAAATCGCAAGGGTGGACTCATCCTCGACTGCGCTCGCGCCTCTTGAACAAGCTAACGCACCAGGTTCTGCTTTGGGCACAGGACAAGTTCCTGTCCCTCAGGACGACAAACCAAACCCCTGGTTCAGCCCACGAAGATGTAAAATTGAACACAACCCCCGCCATCTCTCGTCTGGCAGGGGAACATGATCTATGGCCTCTTTCGCAACAGATTGTGTAATTGCCAAGTCAGCAGATGCGCTTGTTCCGGTTCCATGGAAGTGAAGACAACGACATTGAAAATGTGGAGGACGATGTGCAATGGAGGAGGGGGTGTTAGGTGTCCGGCATCCTGAAACAAGAAACAAGGAAGGAACCGAGCACCTAACATTTCGCTGGAGACCATTGCTTCCCGAAACACCAGTCGTGGCGATTAGACAAAAAAAATTCCCTTATTGGAATTTTTACACGTCCCTGTGGTCCTGGGCAAGTCAACCTCAGGACTTTGGCGGAGACAATGCTCCTCAAGTCCGGTACTTTTTTTTTTTTTTTGAGGCGGATTGCGAAGTGCGATGAGTCCCTCCCCTGTCTCTACGAGGGGGTAGCTGGCTCGGCACACTCTCCTTCTGCCCCTCACACCTCGTGGGGACCAGACCTGGTCTGGACTGGGTGGCCGACAGTTCCAACTCCTGAGCACGGCAGGGGAGAAACCTCATAGAGGTCTGCTCATAGAGCTTTGCCTCCCGAACCTAGTGGCGGCAGTGTTTACAGCGTCGCCAAAGAGGCCGGAAAGCGAAGGGGGGGCATCAAGAAGGAAAACGCGATCCAAGATGTCTCTCCGTGGTGACCACAGCAGCCATAGAATGGCCGACAGCACAGGCCGTCTGCTTGATGGCACAGAGAAATAAATCTGTGGCTCGGCGCCGTCAATAGACCCGCCAGTGCTCTGAACTCTCAGTAGGTGAGCCTGGTATGCCTGCAAAACCGCCATGGTGTGCAGGGCAGCTCTAGCCTGACCCGCAGCCTAAAAAACGAAGATGTTAGTCTACACGGCTTGGTGGGGAGTGTGGGCTTTTTCAGGGAGGATGAACCCTCGTTGAGGCCCCTCCCCTGGCCACCCGACAGAAACCTGTCGTCTAACTTTGAGTGCTTGAGGATTTTTATTCATTTATTTTATTTTTAAAATATTTTTATTCATTTATTTATTTATTTTTGCGGTGAGAGAGGGAATCTCCTCGGTCCCTTCACAAAAAGCGCCGGAGCGCGCTTGAGAAGCGGACGCTAAAACCTCCTGATCTGGGTAGAGCGCGAGAGAAAGGTGGAATTCCGTCTCATGCGCGTTTGCCCGATCAGCATGCTATGTCCATGGAAGCAAGTGAGGAAGTCTCTTTCCCCTGCTCACAAGAAGAGCCGCTTGAGAAGTAGACGCTGAAAACTTCCTGATTCGGGGAGAGCGCGAGAGAAAGGGGAAATACCGTCTCATACACACGCGAGCCCCAGGAATGCGCCGCTGCTCGCAGTTTCTCTTCAAAGAAAGCGAGACGCACGCGAAGTGCCTTAATAGGGAGATCACAATGCTTGCACTTTCCTTGAAACCCAACCACTCAAAGAAAAAGTCGTGGAGATCGCCCTCCGAAAGAAATCTATCACACGGAGGCACGCATCTCTCAACCAACTCGGCCATTATCGGTGAGTAAAGTTTTTCTTTCCTACCGTGATTCTGTTGCACACACACACATGCAAACACAAAGTGGTCCTGAAGACAAAAAGATCTGAGGATGTTTCCGGTTCACTCCTATTTATAACCTGCAGGTGCACCTTATCGGGCGACATCATCTGACTGAGGTTATAAGCCGAAGTATTCTGTGTTTTGATACACACAGGCTTCACAACCGGAGAACAAAGAATGTTCCCACAGCGTTTTCACGCAGCACCCAGTCTAGCTTTTGAAAGGGAACAAGCAGCGCAGCATCTATCCAAAACAAAAGCCATAGTTAAAAATGAGGAAGAGCAAGATCAAAGCCAGGAAATCAAACAGCGAGGCGAACAAATACAAATCGTGAGACGAATATCAAGAAAACAAAGTGGAGTAGGCAACGTGAGAGCATTAGAAAGAAAATGCGAGAGAATTGAGGCAAAAATACACACAATAATCCAGCGGTTTAAGCATGCTTAAACACTGGAATAATCATCAGAGAATAGGAGACAGGTGTGCAGATGTGGTGGAAATGGGGGCGTGTGTAAGGACACATCATCGCCTAGTTAAGGCATGAGCACATGGGGGAAAGTGACGGTGGGAAAAAGGGGGCAGACAAGTCGTGACAGTATCAACCCCAACCCCCCCCCCCACCCCCACCCCACCTTCCTTATGAACGCCTCTGGGCGTTAGGGCGGGGAGCCTCAGGGAAGCGATGAAGGGTCCAATGTAACAACGAGAGAGTTTACAAGAGATGGCAATATCTTGGGTGGCAAGCAAGACCCTCTACCCCACTCCACTACTTAGGAGCCTGGGAGCACCTGCAATCAGTTGTCCCTTCTAACTTCTGCTGACCCGTAATATCGTCTTTCTAGCTTGTATCCAGGTTTTTCCTACAATGACGGATGAAAGCTTGGGCAGACGGGATGCTGATCTCCTCCTCCTGAGATGGGCAAAAAGGCCGGTTGATATCCCAGGCAGCACTGGAAGGGAAAGAAACTGGTAGATGACAAAACTTAGGAGGTATGGGCATACTCGACCCACGGCTGGAACTTGCTCCAAGAGCAGACATCACGGGAGGCCATGCACCTCACCACTACCTTGAGGGACTGATTCTTCTTCTCTTCCTGACCATTGGACTGGGAGTGGAACCTTGGGAACAGACTGGGGGTGGCACCAATAATTTTGTAAAACACCTTCCAAAACTGCGAGGTGAACTGTGGCCTGCGGTCCTTGGGAAGGCCATTGAGCTTGAACATGTGAACTATCATGAGTTTTGCGGTTTCCTTGGCGGATTGTAGTTTTGTCAGGGGAATGAAGTGCACCGATTTAGAGAACCGATCCACAGTCATAATGCAGGTGTGGCCATTGGACATGGGTAATCCTGTGACGAAGTCCAGAACGATGTCAGACCAAGGGCAGTATGGGGTATGCAGGCGTCTGAGGAGGCCTGCTAGGGCCATGTTAACATGTTAGTTCCTTATACAGATGTTGCATACCGCCACAAAGCTGGAGATGTCCTTCTTTATCGTAGGCAACCAAAAACTGGAGCCAGGGTTCGAGCTGCACCAGGGTGGCAGGACAGTTTGGAGCTGTGTACCCATTCCAGGACCTGAGAGCATACAGTAGAGTATGGGGAACAAAGATGCAGTTAGGAGGAACGTCACTCACTCCGGTTCATGAGACTGGGCTTGCTGGATCTTAGTTTCAATGTCAAGTTCGGCCACCATGAGAAGGCAGGAGGGGGAATGATGGTGTCATTGACAGTTGAGCCGTGAGTGGGTGAGAACTGTCTGGAGAAAGCATCTGGTTTGGAATCTTTTAATCCCAGGTGATATGAGAGGGTGAAGTTGAACCTGCTGAAGAAGAGTGACCACTGAGCCTGGCAAGAGTTGAGACTCTTGGCACTCTGGAGGTATTACAGGTTCTTGTGGTCAGTCCAGACCAGGAATGGGACCTCTGTACCTCTCTAACCAGTGTCTCCAACCAGTGTCCTCTAGGGCAGCTTGATGGCTAAGAGCTCTGAATCACCGATGCCATAGTTCATCTCGACAGATCGGCAGTTCATCCCTGAGATCTTGGTACTCTGAAGGAAGTGGGTGAGATCTGGTGTTTCCTCCGTGGAGGTAGGGCTGAATTGGCATGGCAGCTCGTAAGCCGGTTGTGGAACATGATGGGCTCCTTCGAATTCATGGCTCAGTCAATCTGCGGATTGTTACGGGTTAACCAGGGCAGACCCAGGACAATTGTGGCGTGAGAACCCTCCCTAGCTCACTCCTAGGAGACTAGCTCATCCTGAAGTGCCTCCAACAGGCCCTTGAAGAACCCGTCACATAATGCCTGTTTGTTAATGAAATTATCTCAGTTTATTGCCTTGATGCACTCTATCTTACCGAAACCTGGCTTAGACCAAATGAATATATTGCTCTGAATGAGTCTTCTCCATCAGGATCTTTCTATAAGCATGAGCCCCATCAAACTGGTCGTAGTGGTGGTGTCGCAACTATCTACAATGATATACTAACTGTTACTCAGAAAGTAAGGCCCAGGTTTAACTCATTTGAAGTGCTTATCATTAATGTTGCACTCAGTGAAATACATAATAAACCCTTGCTATATTTTGCCCTGGCCACCGTGTACAGACCCAATTTTCTGGGAGCATCCTAGGCTCTACCACACTGATGGCTTGCACTCTAGCAGAGCTGGAGCTGCAGTCCTCTCTGACAACCTCTCCAGGACACTACAAAGTATCTGACATCAGAGAATAGGACACCTGATGGGCTAGGGAAAACATTAGCACATGGCGAAAGTGACAGCGCAGGAAAAAGGGGGCAGACCGGGTGTGAATCATGGCACTTCAAGGAGATAGAGGTTTATTGAGTACTGTGGGGAGATTGACCGGAAGTGTGGGAAGGTTAACTGGTAGTGTTGGTGTAGTAGGATTGAAAGCACCATTAATTCAATTCAATTCAATTCAATTCAATTTACTTTAATTTGTGTAGTGCTTTTAACAATTGTCATTGTTGCAAAGCAGCTTTACATAAAAGAAATTATGGAAGTTTGTATGAAATGTGAATGTGTATGAATCAAAATGATTACATAGTCCCTGATTTTTCCTTGCGATTGCAGTAGAAGAACTCTTGAGAGGAATTGGACTCAACAGGGAACCCATCCTCATTTGGGTGATAACAAACAGCAGGGATTGATCTCCAGTCATACTGTGTGTTAGGAGGTTCAATATAGCAGATGTCCTTAAGTTAATAATAAGAGTCCGGTTCATTATTGGAGGCTCCAGACTTGAGCTATTGAGCGACTGCAGTCACAAATCCTCAGAGAACAGCTGTCTGCTTCAGCCGAGGCCAGGGCTGTCTTTATGGAAAAGTAGAATCGTCCCCAGTCACCACATGCATCCCAAACAGACCATACAGGGCATCCATGCGACTGTCAGCTCAGGAGTGGCATATGTAGCTCGACAGATAGACAGGGAAAGGGAAGGAGAGAGAGAGAAGAGGAGAGGACAGAGGAGAAGGTGAGAAAACGGTTAGCTATGGTCACAGTCACGTAATGTAGAAGGTGAATGTTTATGTAGTGTAGAGTGCAAGCAGGGACTCCGGCAGGACTAACTATGACAACTGAAATGAAAGGAAAAGCCAGAAGGAAACACAGACATGAAGGCTCCCTGAGATGTAAAAGCAACCATTCACTCCACCAAATCTGAATGATCAATGAGAGTGGGAAAGACAGCGTCTAACTATACCAGTTCACCATAATACTCTACATCCATGAGTCCCCCAGATCTGCTCCTTTACCCAAGGCAAATCTATTTACACAAATGCTTGGCTAAATAATCAGGTTTTTATCCTAGACTTAAACACTGAGACTGTGTCTGAGTCCTGAACAGTAATTGAAAGGGATTTCCATAATTTTGGGACTTTGTAAGAAAAAGCTCTGCCCCCAGCTGTAGTTTTCATAATAGAAGGTCCGTTAGAAGTGTGGAGATGGATATGTGGAAAGTAGTATTGAGAGGTTTCCTCTTTACTGCTTGGAGGGTTACTGAGTGCTGCTTGGAGGTTTCCCTATTTTTGTTGGGTGGCTTACTGAGTATAAATTCAAATTTATTTGTCACATACAGTCATACACAGTTCGATATGCAGTGAAATGCTTATACAATCACCTGTGACCTTAAAAGAAAGATTATCAATAAGAAATAAATTATGGAATAAAATAAGAAATAAAATATAGTTAAAATTTAGCTATAGAAAATATAGCTATAGAAGATAAGAACAAAATATAAAATATATATAAAAAAAACTGTACTAATATAAAAAATTTAGCTATGCAAACATAGAAAATACAGAAAACTTTTTGGAGTTGTGGAAATTGAAATAGAAATGTCCTGGGAGTGTGCAAATATGCATGAATGTGTAGATACAATGTACATAAATGTGCAAAAATGGTTTAGTCCTGTGTGGTGTTCTGATTGAGAGACCTTATCGCCTGCGGGAAGACGCTCCTCCTCAGTCTTTTTGTGCTTACAGGTACCTGACTGCAACAGAGAAAAATGGTCCATTGTGAGATCCTTCACAATCTTCCTGGCTTTGGTTCAGCACTGCTTGCTGTAGATTGAGTGCAGGTCAGGGAGCTCGGTGCGGGATGCGCTCAGCTGATCGCACCACCCTCTGAAGAGCTCGTCTGTCCTGCATGGTGCTTTTCCCAAACCAGGTTGTGATGTTTCCCATCAGGATGCTCTCTATGGTGCAGGAGTAAAAATTCCTAAGCTCCCTGGACCATGACAGGTCCTGTGTGATGTGAATACACAGGTATTGGAAGCCATCCACTCTCTCCACTGGACTCTCGTTGATGACGGGTGTCTGGTGGTTCCATTCCTGCCTTGAACTGTCCACTATCGACTCCTTTGTCTTGCTGACATTTAGTAGAGATTGTTCCACTGGCACCAGTTCTCCAGATTTAATTTTTTTTTTCTAGATACAGTAGGTCATCTCATTACTGTCAGAGATCAGGCCCACTATGACGGGGTCGTCAGGAAACTTGATGATGGTGGTGGAGTTGGTAGTGGTCATGCAGTCATACATGTACAATGAGTACAGCAGACAAACAACACAGAACACAACCCTGGGGGGCTCCAGTGCTGAGGGTGTGGGAGGCTGAGACATGTCCGCCCATCCTTACTGCCTGTGGTCTGCCAGTCAGGAAATTGGAGATCCACTGACATAAAGATGGGCTGAGTCCCAGCTGGTCCTTCAGCTTGAGTGTGAGTGTGGAGGTAATTATAGTATAAAATGTCCAGGTGAGTGAGAGATGTGTGAATGAGATGAGAGATGGCATCATCAGTTGAACGGTTTGGACGGTAAGCAAACTATAGAGGTTAAAGTGTGACAGGAGGTGAAGAGATGATGAAGTCTCTGACCAGCCGATTAAAGCAGTTCATCACTACTGAAGTTGATAATCGTTGCGGGAAACAGGATGGGGTTTCTTTAGGACAGGAACTATGATGGACTCTTTAAAGCAAGTGGGGATTACCGACTGGGATAGGGAGAGGTTGAATATTTCTGTGAACACAGGTGCTAGCTGGTCTGCGCAGGCTTTGAGGACTTGAGATGCCGTCTGTTCCTGCTGCTTTCCTTGTTCCTCCTGAAGGCTCTCTTTATGTCATGCACAGAGATGATGAACGTGTTTCCGGTGCTTGCATTCTCTTCCTACCTGCAGCAGATGGTGCCGCTAGCATTAGCATTGCTAGCATCGTTAGCTACAGTATCGAAGTGAGCATAGAAGGTGTTTAGCTCATCTGCCAGATGTGTCGTGTCGTCTGCGTTCGTCATAACGGATGTTGGTGCTTTATAGTCTGCTATTGTCCTTAGTCCCTGCCACAGGCTACTACACTAAAAAATAAGCCGGAAATTTTATGGTAAAAAAAATGGCAGCTGTGGTTGCCAGAAGTTTACCGGAAAAAATATGAGAGCAACAATTATGGTTATACAGGATTACACTGTATAGTCTATGGATTTTAATTATTTTTTTTTTTCTGAGCCTGGCCAGGAATCGAACCCAGACCCTGGTGGTACAAAGCGACAGTGCTAACCACTACATTACTGGGCTTGCTGCACAATTGTTGTTGTTGTTGTTGGAATTCCTCGGTTTCCCCGCGTCCCCCGCATGACTTGCACTCCAACAACGACAACATTTGTGTAGCAAGCACAGTAGTCTAGTGGTTAGCACTGTTGCTTTGCCCCGCCAAGGTCTGGGTTCGATTCCTGGCCAGGCTTGAAAAGAAAAATGAGTGCAATTCCGTACATCCTAAAAATGTTGCTACCATATTTTTCACGGTAGACTTTTGGCAACCACAGCTGCTGTATTTTTACTGTAAAATTTACGCTTTATTTTTTTACAGTGCAATAATGTATTTTTTACTGTAAAATTCTGGCAGCCACAGCTGCCATTTTTTTAACCGTGAAATTTACGTTTATTTTTTACAGTGTAGAGTTACTCTGTTGGAGCTGTGACTCTAGTTTCCTCCCATAGTGCTTCTTCGCCTCCTTCACCACTTTTCTGACATTGTATGAAGTAGCCGTGTACAAGTCCATGCCACCTAAGACAAGAAGTCACAACCACTTCCGTCAACACGCTGATATTATCAGTGCTGTGCTGGAACACGTCCCAGTCTGCGCCACCGAATGCGTCCTACAGTATAAAGCCGTCACCGATTGCTCCGTCCAGCGTGAGACCTCCTTCTATGTTGGACCTTCCCGTTAGGGTGAAAGGTGACTGATGTGGGGATGTATGCTAAGGTGGTTTTGCGAAGGTTTGCTGATTAGTGTTGAAAGGTTTACTAGTGTAAATAAGAACTCTGGAGATTTCGGTAGATTTGTGAACTAGGAGAAATTATTTTTATTACACAAGGTCCTTGGTGTACTTACCCCAAACTTACCTCAATGAACAATCTAATCATTTTGATTCATGCACATTTTTTCACATTTAATTTTCATTATTTTCTTTAGATTTTGTAAAGCTGTTTTGCTACAGTGACCATTGTTAAAATGTACAAATAAAATGTAATTGAATTAAAACTGTAACCTGCTGCTTTTAACACTATGACAGTATGACTTTTTTATAAATGTCATAAAAGCTTAGCCAAGCCATTTACATTTCACAGTCACGAAACATGGCAAGTCCATGGTCACTTTTACAGTTTAAAATATGTCTCACATGATGTAATGATATATTAATGGTAAATTTCAGTGACTGCAAATGACCTGAGACAGTTATTTCTGTAACAGAGCCAAAATTCACCAATAGTCCAAATAAAAAATAAGCTGAAGAAGTACTGTGGCTGAGACTGCTGTGAAGCTGTGCTGAAAATAAAATTACATTTAGGGAATTGCATGAATGATGCAGCATTTCAGCAGACAGATGTGGTTTCAGTTTTCTATTTAACAGAGATTTGCATTGATAGTTTTGATAAGGCCTGAGTTTCAAACCTAGTTTCAGAAAACTTCAAATAAAATCACTGACTTGACCATTACTGTATCATTATGTATGTTGTTATGTTATATGGCCTTCAGCACAGAAGCGTAATATAAAAAGAAATGACAGAAAATCAATCATAGTATAAATAAATACTATAATTAATACAGTTAAAATGGAGAGTGTGGAGAGAGAAAGTCACCAACACTTTATTTTTACCAGCAGAAAGCACATCACTGAAGGCCACAGGCTCTTTTAATGGACTTTAATGGATCTGTTACACTGTGTGACATTCAGAGTTGATTATATAATTTATTAAGCTGGATTAATGATTAATTATTAATCACTACTTTATACATGAATATTTTCTTATTATATTATAATAAGTGTATTATAATATTATAATAGTATAATATTGTGGAATAATAATATATGGAAGAATAATATTTCTTTTACAAAATTATTTTAAAAAGTGAAATCCATATAATTGAGTATTACAGCTTATAGTTAATAAAATAAAATAATCCAGTAGATAACAATATAAAAAATATATTTAAAATACAGAAATGTTTAAAAAAAAAAAAGTACTTGGTCAGGGTTTGGTCAGGGCTCGTTAGCACAAATTACTGCATCAGTGTGGCCTGACATGGAGGCAATCAACCTGTGGCACTGCTGAAGCGTTATTGAAGACCAAGTTGCATTAATATCAGCCTTCAGCTCATTTGTATTGTTGAGCCATGTGTTTCTCATCTTCCTCTTTACAATAGCCCAGATATTCTCTATATTGTTCAGGTCATGTGAGTTATCTGTCCAATCAAGCACAGTAATATCATGGTCAAAAAAACAGTTAGTGGTAGTTTTGACACTGTGGGCAGGTGATAAGTCCTGCTGGAAAAGGAAATCAGCATCTCCATAAAGCTTGTCAACAGACAGAAGCATGAAGTGCTCTAAAATCTTCTTATAGATGCTGTGTTGACTTTGGACTTGATAAAACACAGTGTACCAACACCAGCTGATGACATGGGCACCCAAAATCATCACTTATTGTGGAAATGTCACATTGGACTTCAAGTAGCTTGGATTCTGTGCCTCTCCACACTGCCTCCAAACTCTCTGAGCTTAATTTCCAAATGAAATGCAAAATTTAATTTAATCTTAAAGAAGGACTTTGTACCACTGAGCAGCGGTCCAGTTTTTTCTCCTCCTTAGCCCAGGCAAGCCGCTTCTGATGTTGTGGCTTGATACTAGTGATGCAACAGTTTTAATTTAACAGTTTTCAATTAAACAAACATTATTTATCCCCATGGGGCTATGTAAGACATGCAGAGTAGTTAAAAAATGCCTTCAGTGCAAATACAAAATAAAATAACATTGATAAAATACAACTGTTGAAATGATAAATGGAATTAGTTTGTTAGTGCAAAAAGCTTGGATGAACATCTGTTTAAAATCAATCTGTAAAATTAAACATCTGTATAAAATATCTGTAAATAAATATAAACTATGAAAACTGCACAGCAAACTGTGAAAAGGTACTGCATAATAGCCAAAACAAAACTAGAGGTAGAAGACGAAAGTTGAATAAGGTGAAATAGATGGATGCATATATTAATAAGTTTAACTGTTGTACTGTTATCTGTATCAAATCTGGCGTAGAAGGAGTTCTGGTCATTAAAATGTGCTGCTGGATTATACCCTGCAACCTGGATGGTTCTGCTGGTGCAGGGAGCAGTATTCATGGCTTCCATATTCTTGGGGCCCTGTCAGGCTGAGCAATGGATACCTTTGGAAAAGAATTGTTCCATTTTGTTCTTATATTTCACCTTGACAGTTTTAATGGTATGCTTGACCTCCCTGTTAACCTCCATCTTTGTTTATGATTTCCTTGAGTTCTTTAATAACCTAAAAGTTTATTCTTGGAAAAGACTTTGACAGTTTTGGTCGGAACAACTACACAGAAGGAAATATATGACCAGACTGTGTCTACTTGCTCATTAATACTAGAGTATGTGGATATGTCGCAGTTCCAATCAGTTGCTTCGAAGCATTCCTGTAAACTGATAATGATGTCACTAGTCCACTGTTTGATAGTTTTCACCAACTTCTCTTATTGCTGGAGTGCTGATGCAAGAAGTATGAAGTGATGGTCAACAGAGCCGAGTGGGGGAAGAGCAACTGATCTGTATGCATTAGGGACTGAGCCATAGCATTAGTCCAAAGTCTTTGCAAGACGGCTCATGCTTGTCACATATAGTATTGGTGAAAACATTTTAATGACTGAGCATTGATTGAAATCTCCCAGGATGAATTGGGAGAGTCCTGTATTTGTGCATATAATTTATGCTTGCCTGAAGTGCATCTGTTTTATTGTGCAAGGAGTGTATAATAGGCCAAAATAATAGAGGGAAGTGGCCAGTGTTTTCCTTTCTCCCGTTTGAGGCTGGGTTGCACTCAACCTTTCTTTTTCCCTCTTCAAGTTTTCTTTTTTTTGTTGTGAAACGATTCCTCTTGTTTGATTCACAGTATTTCCTCTGGAGTGGTTAAGCTGTAGCAGAAAATCTCTGGAGTATGTGACATGCTGGCCGTCGACAATGCTGTGTCTATTTGCCGTGACAAGCACCAGAATGTGCAAAAACTGCAAAACTACTTAAAAACAGAAAACACACAACTATCCATAGCGTTTAAAGTTTAAAGTTATAAACCAGTTTGTGGAAAGTGCAGGACAGTACTGTATGTAGCAGTAGCAACAGCACACAAAGAGGAAACGTCAGTGACGTGAGAACTTTATACTTAACATACTTTATGAATAGTAATTTACTCAAACTTGAAATGAAAATTATAATAATTTGTACTACTGTATGTAATTTGCATGTAATTCATCTAAACTATAAGAGAGTTTTATTTTTTATTAAATTATGAAAAAACTTTTCCACAATCTAAAATTTTTAGGCACACTGTATATTAGGAATGTAACAGATAAAAAACGTCTCGGGTTACTTGGCTGTAACCCTGTTCCCTGATAAAGCGGGAACGAGATGCTGCGTGAAAACGCTACGGGAACATCTCTTTGTTGCCTGGTTGTGAAGCCTGTGCATGCCAAAACCGCCGAATACCTTCGGCTTATAACCTCTGCCAGGCATGACGGCACCGAATAAGGTGCACCTGCAGGTTATAAATAGGAGTGAACCGGAAACATCCTCAGGTCAATTTTGTCTGAAGGACATCCAGGCACGCCAGCAGTGCGGCATCGGAACGCAGCATCTCATTCCAGCTTTATCAGGGAACAGGGTTACAGCCAAGTAACCCGAGACGTTCCCTTTCAAAAGCTACACTCGATGCTGCGTGAAAACGCTATGGGAACGAGAATACCAACGCCGCCGCACTGCAAGTGTCTGGACCCCCAGGTTGTGTAGCGTGTGCGCACAAGCCGAGGAGGTCTCAGACCTAGCTCTGGGATGCTGACTCAAGGATCCATGAACCCGGAGTAGCACTGACATCCAGACTATAAAATCTAACAAACGTGTGTGGAGAGGACCAGCCCGCCGCATCACACACCTGCTGCAGGGGAACGCCTCTTGCCAAGGCAATCGATGAGGCAATCCCCCTGGTTGAGTGAGCCCTGATTCCCAGAGGCGAAGTGTGACCACGCGCCTCATAGGCTAGGGCAATGGCATCCCTCACCCAGTGTGACAGAGTCTGTCTAGTGGCAGACCCCCATGGCAAATAAAGAACTGCTCTGAATTACGCCACTGGCTAGTGCGGTGGACGTAGATCCGAAGAGCACGTACTGAACACAGTAAGTGAAGTCTTTCCTGCTCCGGAGCTGTGAAGGTGGAGGACAGAAGGCCTCGAGAACAACTGGGTGCATGGTGAGAATGGAACCTTGGGAAGATAGTTCGGGTGAGGATGCAGAATAGCTTTAGAAGTAATAGCCATAAGAAAAACCATTTTAGAGACAGAAGCCTGACCGGCGCTGACTCTAGTGGTTCGAAAGGGGTGTCGGCCAGGCCTTCGAGTACGATAGTTAAGTCCCATGGAGGGACCGTCGCTCTAGTGGGTGGCTTCAACCGTTTAGCTCCACGAATAAAACGGGCAACTAAATGGTGCTTGCCCACAGAAACCCCATCATTCAGAGCGTGACAAGCCGAAATAGTGGCTACGTAAGTTCTGAGCGTACTAGGGCATAAGCCCGAGGACAACTTTTTTTGCAGAAACTCCAGCACTGAAACAATCTGGCAGTGAACTGGGTCTACATGTCTTGCCATGCACCAATTTTCAAATACACTCCACTAGAAGGGCATAAGTTCTTCTAGTGGAGGGAGCCCTGGCACTTAAAATGGTTTCAATTACGCTGGCTGAAATCCCAGCATGTCTTAGTTGGTGAAGTATTGTCCGGGGTTGAAGTATTGTCCCCTGCGCCTGAGACAGAAGRTCCCTYCTCACTGGAATCACCCAGGGTGAGCCGTCGAGGAGAGATATTAGATCCGAGAACCACACTCTGGTCGGCCAATGGGGCGCTAGCAATAAGAGGCGCAAGCCCTGTTGATGGACCCTCGCCAGGACCCCTGGGACCAGAACTATAGGTGGAAACGCATAAAGGCGTAATCTGGGCCACGTGTGGACCATTGTGTCCAAACCCAGGGGAGCTGGAGGAGTCAGAGAGTAGTAAAGGGGGCATTGTGCTGCCTCTTGTGAAACAAAGAGGTCCACCTCTGCTACGTAAAATCTTTCCCAGATTTGACTGACTACTTCGGAGTGTAGTTTCCATTCCCCATGTTTTACAGCTTGTCTGGATAGCAAGTCTGCTCCTACATTCATATGCCCTGGAATGTAAATCGCCCTGAGGGACAGGAACTTGTCCTAGGCCCAAAGCAGAACCTGGTGCGCTAGCTTGTTCAAGCGGCGCAAGCACAGTGCTGTCCACCCGCACTAGGACATGGTAGCCTCTCAACTGCTGGAGGAAGTGTTTCAGGGCCAGAAACAGAGCCATCATTTCGAGGCAATTGATGTGGCACGCGAAAAGATGACCTCTCCAGCTCCCTTGTGCTGGACGGCCATCCAAGACCGCACCCCAGCCCGTGAGGGAAGCGTCTGTCATTAGCAAGCCGCGAAGATCCAAGATCGGACTCAACCCTCCCCCTTTCTTGGGCACCAAAAAGTACCGACTGTAGTAGCCCGACTCTCTGTCTGGGAGGGGAACATGTTCTATGGCCCCTTTGCCCAGCAGAGTCTGTAACTGCTGTGCCAGCAGATGTGCTTGATCCGGTTTCACGGAAGTGGAGACCACGCCGCTGAAACGCGGAGGACGATGTGCAAACTAAATCCTGTAGCCTGTGCCTGCAGTCCTTTCCAAGGAGATACACCTGGCAGTAGTTCCCACGCTGCCAGCTTCTCCGAAAGGGGCACGAGCTTTGACACTTCGGCTGGATGGGGGGGTGGGGGGTGTTAGGTGTTGGGAGATGAAGTGTGGCAGGAGATGCCTGAACACCCAAATTTTTATTGGAGACCGGCGCTCCCCGAACACCAGTGGTGGCGGGGATTGAACACCGGCCTCCCGGGAGTGCCAGGGAGGAGGCCCTGTTTTGTGATGAAAATCCAGGCGCCCCTCAGGCACGAAGCTCAGGGCTTCTTCTTTGAAAAGAGGAAGCTCCTCAGATCCGGTCTTTTCGAAGCAGATTTTTGAGAAGAGCGGTGAGCCCCACCCCAGTCTTTACGGGGGTTGCGCGTCTGGTCACGCTCTCCTTCTGCACCTCACGCCTGATAGGGGCCAGACCTAGCCGGGGCCGGGTGGCTGACGGTCCCGGTTCTTGAGCACTCTGCAAACGCCCTGTCATCAATAACCCCGCCGGTGCTCAGGTCCTTCAGCAGGTCAGCCTGGTAAGCCTGCAAAACCGCATGAAATTCCATCTCGTGCATGTCTGCCAGATCAGCACGCGAGCCCCAGGAATGTGCCGTGGCTCGCGGTTTCTCTTTAAAGAAAGTGAGCCGCGTGCGAAGCACCTTAATAGGGAGAAGATCACAGTACTCACAGTCTCCTTGAAGCCCGAGGCGAGCGTGTTCTTCCCCCAAGCACTCGAGACAAAAYTYRTGRAGRTYGCCCTCYRAAAGAGATCTATCGCACGGAGGCACGCATCTCTTAAGCAACTCCGCCATATCGGTGAGTTAATGCTGTTATTTTCCTTTTTATTTTCGCTTTCGTTATGGCTTGCACGTGCACACGCAACCACAAAGCGCTCCTGAAGACAAAAAGATCTGAGGATGCTTCCGGTTCACTCCTATTTATAAACTGCAGGTGCACCTTATTCGGTGACGTCATGCCTGGCAGAGGTTATAAGCCAAAGGTATTTGGCGGTTTTGGCAAGCACAGGCTTCATAACTGGGCAACAAAGAGATGATCCCGTAGCGTTTTCACGCAGCATCGAGTGTAGCTTTTGAAAGGGAACAGGAGTTTAGTGGTATGCAGTAACAATAACAATATATGAAACTTTACCACACCTTAGAAGTCAACACAGGATTTTATTATCAAGTCGAGATCCTTCCTTCATTTACAGAGTGATGTTATATTAACACGTTATATAAACATATGTTTTTATTTTTGCATTTTTTTAATTTAGTGTCTGTGAGCAGCAAATGCCCTAGGAATTGTTTGTGGGGTTAAAAATGCAGTTGTTTAGCTTGGCATTGGTTTAAAACCCTTAAAACTCAAGCAGCACAGATTCAGTATAGGTCATTGACAAAAAAGTGCTTATATGGAAGCCTTACCAGTCTGTTTTAACAGGGATGCTTCAGACTTTAATCTATGTATTTAAGTTTTTTAATATGTCAGGTCAAAGAAAATTTATCATTACTTTTATAAATGGTAAATTTTACCACTATGGGAATGACATTGGAAAAGGGTAAAACTCTCAAAGTAAGGATGTTATTTTGAATTTCTTTGGTCATACAGTAGAAAACCTGAAAACACCAAGAAAAACATGTGATCATGTGTACAGTGTGTCATGTTGATACAGTTGGTTAAAATTAACTATAATTTATTTCATCATATTGCCTACTTTGTGCCGAAAAAAAAGGATGTGTCACTCTATACTGCTCAATCCTGAGCCCTGTTTATTTAAAAAGAAAAGAAAAAAAATGCAAAACAATGGTTAAAATGATCTGAGTTTTAATGGCTACTCTTGTACATTATTCATTAATGTTTAATAAAAGATTTAAATATGCATATGCATGCACAGTATATACCATTACACCAATAATCAAAACTCAAGGCTTGGATAAGTTGAGGATATTTTTTTATATATATTTATATACTAAAAAAGTTAAAGTAAGTAACTTTTGTACATGGTCCACTGTTTAAATAAAATCTTAAAATAAAATAATCAATACTCAGTTGTTAAATTAAAAGGCAAAAAGTAAATAAGAAATTGCTGAATAATACAAAAAGCAAACACGAACAAACAAATATATAAATAATCTCAAACAACAACATGACCCAGAGGGACAAATATGGAAGTCAGTCAGAAACTGGAGGAAAGTTACATTCAACCTAGTTTCAGTCTTGTTGTGAATTTAGGTAGTAATTGATATTGTGTCTTGGTTGGCTAATAAAAGAATGAATGAATGTGTTTTAGGTGGGAATAAGAGTATACTGTTAACTTTAGTGAAACAAAGTATATGCTTCAATATGAGTTCTATCACTGAGATTTACTCAGTGTAATCTGGCAACCCTGATGGGCACAGAGCGAGTGAGTGGGAGAGAGTTTGAGTAGGCAAAAAATAATAATTTTGTTGTGAAAAATACACAGTAAGGATGGTGATGGTGATGATGGTTAAATCTTACAATTAAAACTCGGGCCACATTTATGCAATACCGTGATATCAAGGAAAAATGTAATATGTGTGTATGTAAAACCCAGGTGGAGATGTCGGGAATGTCAGAGCTGAGAGAGTGTGATGAGGCGAGTGTGCCAGCAGAGGGTGACACTGATGTGCTTTTGGAGGAAGACGAGGAAGAGGATGAAGAGGAGGAGGATGAGACGACGAGCAATAAAGAGCTTTTAGAGAGACTTCGAGAACTGGAGGTAAAATATATATATATATATAACTTGTTTATTATCAGTGAAGCATTCTCTCTACACGTCTCTGTGAGGGAGTAACTAGTTGCTAGCGTGCACATTTATACTCACCTCTAATCTGACATCATGTTCAGGATTCTCACTTTTTCACAACTGAATCAAACACCTTTTTTTTCTAAACTGGTCTGAACAGAATCTCAGCAAGTGTTTCGTGCAAGCGAAATGTTTCAAAGTAGTAAGCACCCACACTGGATCTGTAACTGTCCTCTAAACAAATCCTATCTCTGTGTGAAAAACCTATTTACCATTTATTACCATGTCCCATCAGCGACGGTTTAAATGCAGAGCTCACCTCTGTTCACTTCCTGTGACTGAGAGAAAGCATTCCAGCTCAAATCAGGTTTGTTACCTTCATCAGTGAACCCATGATGTGGTGAAGACTCAGTACAAAAGGATTTCTGTAAACTGTGAACAGGATATGTTTCTTTTTTTTTTTTTTTTTGCTTTATTATAAAACCTCAGTATTTATATTGTTAATTAATATAATATAGTATAGGTAACATTCTCACCTGATGTAGGAAGCAGTGCTGAACACAGAAAACTCCTTGATAATCACTGATTTTCTGGACATTGCAGGTCTTTAATTGGTGACCGACTAAAAGCTCACACACCAGCTCATCACAGCGTTGTGAAATTCGTAGCGATTCGTAGTACAAATTGGGGTGGTGCACACTGAACTTAACTCACCTGCATTAACATATAGTTAATACAATATACTGATGAACTGAACTGTTATAATGTGTTCTAACACTCTCCTGTCTCAAAATAATACTTACAGTCTTCAAAGACAGCTAGCACTAACAGCTAACAGCTAGCATAAACAGCTAACCTGGCAGGATTTCTGAGATAATTTCCAAACTTTACTGGAAAATAATCATTCAGTCATCAAATCCATAATTAGTATGTAACACCACAATACCTGGTTAGCTAATTAGTCAACTTAGTTAGATTAAGTGCTGATGACATCTGTGTAGATGGACATCTAGTGAAAGTTAAGCTATTAAAGTACCATTTCCTGACATACAGTATATAACTATTTAGCTTTATATTTATTTTAGTAACAGAAGGAGACTTATGAGGCGCCGTATAGGGCTTAAATCAAACTTCACTCATGCACACACATATGAAACACTTGCATACACATATATGAAACAGTCACACATCTATATATACTACTACCTGCTCACACAACTACATATGAAATGCGCACACATACCTATGAGACTCGCACACATATATACAAACTCTCCGTGCACATACACACGCAAACTCTCCGTGCACACACACCTATGAGATGCAAGCACACACACATATGAAATTCTCAGTGTAACCGGAAGGCATTTCAGTTTAGACGGACTTGTCGCTTCATACTCCATGATTGATTGGTAGTAGCGGTTTGTAAACAGCCTGCTGTTGGACAGTTTAGAAGTCGGAGTAGGACAGTGTAATGATCATCACTGCTCAATCACAAGGCATATTCACAACTGTCCACATAATGTCTGAATATTGCAGCGGCACAAAACGCAGGTGATGTTTAGCAAAAAGAAAATTGAAGCACGGAATCTGTGGCTAATATGTCAGATCCTTATGTGGTGATGATAAATAAACCACTCGCTGTCTTCTAAACTGTCCAGTAACAGTCTGTTTAAAATGTTACTACTAATCAGAGAGAATGAATCGGCAAGTCCATATACATTGAAATTACTACTCCCTACTCCCTACACCCTACACCCTACACCCTACTGCCTACACCCTACTCCCTACACCATACTCCCTACACCATACTCCACGTGGGGGAATGTCTCTCTACTTCACTCTACAAAATTCCGCCATTCGGAACATCCTGCAATGTCACTTCCTACATGCGTTACCATAGTAACATAAGCACCTTGGATACCCGTCCCTGCTGCTGTGGAAATTTCACGCTACGGACAGTAAATATAGAATATTTATTGAAAAAAACTGACACTAAAATATATAACGTTTTGAAACGTTTATAACTTATGAATAAATGTACGGAAAGATGTACGGAGAATTATTTATTTATACAGATTACTAGTCTATGTAATACAAAATATTTCTTAATTAAATTAAAATTAAATTATTGTGTCCTGTTTATATGGTGTTGTTCTCGAAAATAATTATAATAAATATTGTAATGACTGATAGGAATTCCCTTGTTTGTGCGCGTCTCATAGGTGTGAGTGTGTGTGCGAGTGTGCGCACGGAGACTTTGTGTATGTGCACACACTCATGCATGTCATATGTGTGTGTGCTTCCATCTCATAGGTGTGCGCGCTTGCATCTCATAGATGTATGTGCGTGCTTCTCATATGTGTGTGTGTACGGACAGTTTGCATATATGTTTGAGTTTGCGCGGAGAGTTTGTATATATGTGCGCACGCATGAGAGTAGTTAGTAGTATATATAGATGTGTGACTGTTTCATATATGTGTATGCAAGTGTTTCATATGTGTGTGCATGAGTGAAGTTTGATTTAAGCCCTATACGGCGCCTCATAGAGACTCACTCATCATCTATACCGCTTAATCCTGTATTCAGGGTCACGGGGGCCTATCCCAGGAGACTTGGGGCACATGGCAGGGTACAGTACACCCTGGACAGGGTGCCAATCCATCGCAGGGCACAGACACATACACTCACTCATTCACACACTACGGACAATTTGGGAACGCCAATTAGCCTAACCTACATGTCTTTGGACTGTGAGAGGAAACAAAGACCCGGAGGAAACCCACCAAGCACGGGGAGAACATGCAAACTCCATGCACACAGAGACAGGAATTGACCCTGACCGGGGATCGAACCCAGACCCTGGCGGTGCAAGGTGACAGTGCTAACCACTACACCACCGTGTCGCCTACAGAAGGAGACGTAGATTAAAAATAATAGATATAACTACTATCTATACATTGTTTTTACCTCACTCATCTTCTGTGTTCTCTCTTATGAGTGTTGCTGGAAGTTAATTTCTGACAGAGTCCATTCTCAAAATCAAGGCATTTGAAATCAAGAATTAATTCCATGGCTTGACTCCTGAAAAGAATCGAATCTTGAAAAAGATGACTCGTTGAATCGTGTTCTCATGTCATTAGGAGTCTCTCTCTCTCTCTCTCTCTCTCTCTCTCTCTCTCTCTCTCTCTCAGAGATTCTGATCACATTTCTACCTTGTTTTTATTTGTTTTGATTTTTATTAACGTTTATTCTAAAATAATAAAATTATTATTTTAAGAAGGTATCAGCACATTTTAATTATGACCAGCATACATGCAATCTGGTCTATTTTTATCATTGTTATATAGTTGTAGAATAAAGGTGATGCATTAGAAGTAATAAATTGATGTTTTTTTTTTTTCAGATAAAAGTCATAATCCAACATAAATGATTGAAACATAGGTAAACCGTAAACTTATTATTATTATTATTATTTTAAATATATAGTGAGAGATAATGTTTAAATATTGTGTCTACAATGATAAACTCTAGATATTAAAACAGAAATAAAAGTAATTTAGTCAAAGTTCTATAAAGTGAATCATTGTCCCACATTGCCCGCTAGAGGGAGCCAAAACTTTGCCAATGTGAATAAGAAAAGTAAAAAAAAAAAAAAATTATTTGGCATTGTTTGGCACAGACTTTATTCTAGATAGCTGTCATTTTTCCCCGAGTCTGACTGAGGGTGTAGCCTTTTCATTAAGGAAATTCAATACACAGTGATTATGAACTAAGTTAATCTAGAAATCAAAAAATCTTTTCATCATTTAATTCGCACATCATCTGTTAGTCTACTACTGTACTACACAGTGAATCAGCTGTAGTGCATTCATCAGCTTCATCAGCTGTAGTGCTGATTCCAATTAGCAAGAAGAATTGCTAGCTTGTTAGGACAATATTTCAGCAAACATGAGATGATAACTTGCATGTTTGTCTACCATCCCAATACAGACTGTAGGGTATAAAAGACATAGAGCCAAAAAAAAAATGTTACCAAGTCTATCAATTACCTTGACATATTACTTAGTGTGTGATTTGAGAGAGATTGGAACAAACACACACATAGACACAGCTGCATCGTTTCCATCATTCTTTATCAGAATTTGTCTACACACGCACACAGTGCTATCTTTTTGAATTTATGACTTAGATACAAACAGATTGATTGACCCCAGTGTGTGTGTGTGTGTGTGTGTGTGTGTGTGTGTGTGTGTGTGTGTGTGTGTGTGTGTGTGCCTTATTGAGATTAACATCACGCCTGCACTTAATCTCAGTGTGATTGTTTTTGACATTATATTTCTGAGTGAATGATCTTTACTGTTTACTCTTAAGTGCCTTTGGTAAAGTTTTCCCTCAAGCTTCTGCTGCAGCAGCAACACCAGCTTTACTGTACTAAACATCTTTATTATTAATCAGGTTTCTATTCTTCTAATTCTATCCAATTATATTTATTTAGTACTTTTATCAATGGACAATGCCTTAAATCAGCTTTACAGAAGTCTGCATATGGATGTGGCTGATTGTTACGAATACACTGTGATGATTCCCTCTGTTACAGTGTTACAGTGTTACAGTTTAACGATTTATAGTGTCACTGTAAGGAATTGTGTTGTTAGAGTGTAATCATTCATTCTGTTGTTGTTTGTGAAATTTATTTTTGTATTTATGTAATGGCAAGCCCAATAGAGCAAAAATGTAAAAACAATGAACAAGAACCATTTAATCAGTTTTAAAACAATTGTTGGAATTTTATGTACAAAGGCTTATTATTTAATCAAATACTGTGTTGCTGTAATTTCCTGTGAAAGTGTCACATAATTGTAAAGTTGCAAATTCATGATTTACACACAGAGGGTTTTTTTTTTCTCCTTTGGATCAATCAGCAAAGACAATAACTTAATAAAAGAAAAGACACTCGACAGAGGAAAACTGCATATATTTTAATTTGATTAAGAGAAGTAACGTATGTTTTGTGCTTCTGCCCCAAACACTAAACCACAAACACTCACCTGTAATGACAGAAGAAGTGCAGTTGTACATTTTTTCCAGGATTTATACACAGAGAGATAACCTTTAATCTAAAGATATCCTGTAGTTACATGTAATATAAATATATAAAGTCTTTCCAATGATATAAAAAAGCCAAATAGAATAAAAAAGTGTTTTGTCATGATTCTGTTTCAATCAAATCAATGTAAAGAATTTTATTCTACTAACAGAGGAATAATATTTAACAACTCCCTGAGCATCATCTTACACTTCAGTGCACCTGTAACACTTTTTTTCAAATTCCATTTCCTCTTCATCTAATGAAGTGTGATGATGAATGTGTTCCACACAACCTTGGGAAAATATTCAGTAAAAATGTGACCTGGCTTATCCTGTACCTGACCGGAGTATCATAAAACATCTTAGCACAAAGATCTTTATTTAGTGCTTCAGTGAGCATGCTCTCTCTTTCTCCCTGTCTGTGTCTCTGTGTATATCTGTTAAGATAATGCTAGCCTTTTTTATGCCATTTTGTTTTTATGCAGGCAGAGAACACATCACTGGCTCTGGCAAACGAGAGTCAGAGAGAGGCGTACGAGCGATGTTTAGACGAGGTGAGATCTAAAATATTAATTTTATTATTTTAACTGTTACAATAAAAAACGAGTAAATTTCCTTACATGCCGCTCATTTCATTTAGAGAACAACTCAGTCCAAAAAATGAAATGAGAAACAGAGAACATGGCTTAGGGTCACACACACATAATAATGGGTTAATAAAACCAGGGTGGGGTAAGGGGTGGAGTAAGAGTATGCCTGGAGCAGAAGAAAACTTGCAATGAGAACACAGGAAATGTCTCAGCCAAAAAGTAACATTGTCTCTGTTTTTATATATTTATTTATTTATTTATTTATTTGCAGGTGGCGAATCATGTAGTGCAGGCTCTGCTGAACCAGAAGGTACACCTTAATTAAGGCTATGGACAATTTACAATTTTCATGCTTTCTACATAACAACTTGCTTAGATTTTGATGCCTTTGATGCCAATTTTGAACTCCTTTGACTTTTTAAAAACTATCTGTGTTTATTTTTTGCTTTTAACCGAGTTTTTATTTAATTTTCCTTTTATTTTCTTTTTGGGGGGAATTGACTCATGCAACAGTCCTATACCATATAAATTATGTATGTAAAAAAAAAAAAAAAAACACACACACACACACACACATATACATTATTTTGTCTTTATTACATATCTTTGACCTGAGCATAAATTTTGGCATAGGAAGATTTATTTACTTTATATATACAGTGGAACCTCGGATTGGGAGTAACGTGGTTTGTGAGTGTTCCGCAAGGCGAGCAAAGATTTTTTACTTTAGACATTTTGACTTGAAAAAAGAGCAAGTCTTGGTTTTACGAGTACCGAGTATCATGTAGCACGCATGCGCTTCTTGTTTTGACGCCGAGCATCGCCTCCCCTGCTGGGTCTTAGTGCACGTCTCTCACTGATATAATCAACATCCATGCACGCGTGTACTGTTTACTATAACCACGTGTGTGTGCGTAAAACCTATTTTATTTTGTGTCTGTATGCGTGTGTTTATTGTAACACTCGTGTGCACACATGTAAATCAAAAGCAAGTCTCATTAGAGAAGTTAAAGATCCATTTTCTCTCTCTGTATCAGCCTGCTCACACACACGGACACACAATCTCTCTCTCTGCTCTACATAGAAACACTGCTCTATCGCAATTCTTTTCAAAGGTAAAGGGCAAGTTTTAATGTTATATTTTTACTTTACAGCAGTGATTCCGTTAGTGTGTTGGTCAATCGAGTGTCGTTAGAGAGATTTATTTATTTTTGAGATAAAACAGTGTTTTCGTTGTGTGCGCGCATGTGTGTGAAAAGAGTGGAGGAAGGGTAACCGTGTAAGATGAGAAGAGGGAGAGGGGAGTGCGGATCCTTACTCCTCACACACACAAATACACACACACAGCGCCTGCATGCACAAACAGAAACACTTATCTGTCGAAATTTATTTTTAATTTTTTCAAAGGTAAAGTGCAGGTTAATTTGTTTTATTTTTACTTTATATTATGTGTTAATTATTTTTATATATTTATATTTTTGGGCTGTGGAATGAATAATTTGAGTTTCCATTATTTCTTATGGCAAATTTAGTTTTGATTTACGAGTGTTTTGGAATAGGAGCCCACTTCTGGAATGAATTATGCTCATAATCCAAGGTTCCACTATATATATATATATAAAAGTGAGTAGACCCCTCTAACACCTCCTTAACAGTACAGATTTGAAAATAACTTAATATACAGCCATTATTGTCAAAATAGCTAGCCACAAAAGTGAGTACACCCAACGTGATAACAGCTGTACATTGTTTAACCATGCAAGTCACAAGTCCTATTCATCATGTTTATGTGTTTGTCAGCTTGATAGGACCATACAAATTTGTGGCATCCTCTTCCACTCCTCCATAATTACTGTATATCATGGAGATGCTGGATGTTAGACACATAGTGCTTTGTCACCTTCCGCTTGAGTATGCCCCACAGGTGGTTTGGAGACATAATTGGCCACTCCATCACCTTCAGCTTCCTCAGCAAATCCACTTGGTGATGTGTTTGGGGTCATTATCATGTTGGAAACCTGGCCCAGTTTTTAAGGGAGGGCATCGTGTTCTGCTTCAGAATGTACATGCTGGAATCCATTTTTCCTTTAATGAACCACAGCGCCCAGTACCAGCAGCACTCATGCTCAAGATGCTACCACCACCATGATTAACTATAGGTAAGAGACAATTTTCTTGGCACTCCTCACGTAGGCGTTGCCACACATACTGGATACCATCTGACCCAAACAAGTTTATCTTATTCTCATCAGACCACAAAACATGGTTCCAGTTTTTTATTCCCTGGACAGGTTGTCTTCTGCAAACTGTTTGTGGGCTTTCTGTGATCCAGCTTCAGAAGAAGCTTCCTTCTGGGATGACGGCCATGCAAACCAACTTATTGCAGTGTGTATGGTTTGAGTACTGACAAGCTGACCTCTCGCTTCTACAACCTCTGAAGAAATGCTGGCAGCACTCATGCGTCTGTTTTTGAAAGCCAGCCTATGCACCTGACGAACAGAACGAGGACTCAACTTCTTTGATCGACCCTTGTGAGGCCTGTTCTGAGTGAAACCTGAATATCAATTCTGTTTCTCAACTCCTCTGTGTGGCCATGAGGTGCCATGTTGGTCATCCAGTGGTGGGTATGAGTGAATTGTACTCAAAGCACCAAATTAAATGCTCTAATATAAGAGCCATTTGTATGGTCCTATCAAGCTGACAAACATATGAACCTGATGAATAGTATATGTGACTTTGCTTGGTTAAGCAATGTACAGCTGTTATCACATAGGGTGTATTCACTTTTGTTGCAAGCTATTTTGACAATAATGGCTGTATGCCAAGTTATTTTCAGTGGACAGTAAATCTATATTGTTATACAAGCTGCACATTAATTCCTCTAAAATATATCCAAGTGCCATTTCTACAGTATTGAAGATATACTCAAACGTTTGCTGAAATTAGAGGTGTGTACTCTCATTTTGTACACACAGAGTACACACCTCTAATTTCAGCAAACGTTTTTCATGTTGAAGTGTGTATACATTATACTCTCTCTCTCTCTCTCTCTCTCTCTCTCTCTCTCTATACATATATATTTTGAGAAATCTGAAAGCTTTACACATACTTCAAGATGAAAAATATATGCACAAGAAATCATCAGTCACATGATAGCATAATGATGTGCAACTGCTGACATCTTTAAAGTAAACATAATCCTACAAACGTATATACAAAAGTGAGTACACCCCTCTAATTTTAGCGTAGTATATCTTCTCAAAGGATAATACTTTAGAAATGGAACTTAGATATTTTCTCTTGAGAGAGATGGGATTGTGTGTATGAAACTGTGTGTGTATACTCTGTGTAGGACCTAAGGGAGGAGTGTATAAAGTTGAAGATGCGAGTGTTTGATCTGGAGCGACAGAACCGAACCCTGACCGACTTCCTTACACACAAACTGCAGTTTTCCTCCTCACCTTTACACCAGGTACTGAGTTTACTACATCAGGTGCACTTCTTCTTACATCACGTCCTTTTACAACCATTAGTTTGGCATTGTGTTCTGGGTAGCATTATCAGAGCTGAGTAATTTAAGTTGGGGTGGAGTTTGTCTAAAACAGGGGTCTGTCACAATTTGACTTGAACTCCACTCAAGCAGCTGCATAACCAGACTCTGAAAATCGGCAAGTTTCTTCACGTAAAAACTGATTAACCTTTAGTCAATGTCCCTTAATATAGCCCTGTTTGTGTCTGAGTGTGAGTGTGAGTGTGTGTGTCCTCAGTTGGCTTTGGTGTTCATCTTGCTGATGTGATTTCTGACTCTGGTATTCAAATAGAACCTGATTTTTTTTCCCCCTCTTTATCAGACCGCTGCAGTTCTTTCACTGTTAATCAAAACAGCTCACAATTATTATAATTACTGTTGCAGTTATTAATTATCAGATGGCATTCTGAAGGACAAACTTTTCACAGGCAAAATTACAATCACATTCTCCTATTAAACATTCCACTCCGTGACTGGACTTCACCCTGAAATATATAAATGTGTATACACTGGAATAATAAAGACTTTCCTCAGCATTCTGTGATAAGTAATGAATCTCACCAAGCATGAAATGTGTATATGCTGTATCAGTGCTGTATATGCTCTATGTGTGTGTGTGTGTGTGTGTGTGTGTGTGTGTGTGTGTGTGTGTGTGTGTGTGTGTGATTTGGGATGAGTCGTTGTCAATCTCACTTTATCGTCAGATATGTTTATGATGTTTGTGTTTAAGTCACACATCACGTTGCGCAGAGCGACGCAGGTTGAATCCGTGATCAGACATCTTTAGCCACTTTTCAAAAGCAAGCGCTTCAAAAGTTTGCACTCCCCAAAGCTCATAAAGAGGCTTGTGTATTTCACCAGAAACAGTTAGTACAAAAACATCGAGTGATGGAGTGAGAATCAGATGGTTCTGCAGACATTAGCATTGCACGGGCCACTGTTAATCACACATCATGACGCAGCATGAGGTTAAACAGAAGTGAAGGTTAATTTAGTTGATTTGTTCTGAAAGAAAGCAGATCACTCGCACATTAAAAAGCACAGTTTAGTAATCAGTTGTGCGTCGTTTATGTTTTTGAGCTTTTATCTTCCCATTTTTGCAAATCAGAAATTGTCTCTTGGAGGTTAAAATCATCAAATGATGACAGCGTGTATTTTAAAATGTTTGTTCCTGTTTTTTTTTTTTCTGATTCCTTCCTTTACACAGAGCTATTGCTAAATTACTCTCTCTAATTCTCTCTCTAGTTCTGTCTTTCTCTATATCTGGTCTCTCTCTTTTTATTCTTTAGAAACATTTTTTGTTCTTTTCTCAAGGAAAAAAGGTCAACTTATTATTACAGCCCATTTGTTAGCATTATTCTCTCTTCCTACCTTCTGTTCTCTTATCAGCTGAGAGATTAATTTAAGTCTAAGTAAGAGAGAATAGCAAAGAGAGAGAGAGAGAGAGAGAGAGTTGAGCATTGCATTAGTGCACTGGGAGTTTCTGTAATAAATACAATCATTTATTCTTTATAGTGCTTTTCCTGTGTAGAGTGGTGGGGGGCCTGGGGTACTCCCTGGATGGGGTGCCAATGCGTGAGAGGGCAAATATACACACACATGCACACACACATGCATACGCAGACACCCACTCACTCACAATCATACACTACAAGCAATTTGGAAACCCAATTGAGCCTACAGCATGTGCTTGGACTGTGACATGATACAGAGAGATTCGAAGCCCGACTCTGGAGGGATGTGCTGATAAAGCCTCTTTCTGACCCATGTGCCCGTCCTGACCCATGTGCACCACCTACAATGTGCAGGTGAGCAGCAGAACTGGACCAATGGAAGAAGGTGGCCTGGTCTGATGGATCATTTTATCTGTTACACTATTTAGATGGGTGTGTTTTTATGTGTGTATGTGTACTGTATGTAGCCTACTCGGAGAAGAGATGGCACCAGGACGCAATATGGGAAGAAGGCAAGCATGCGGAGGTGATGTTCTGCTGGGAAGCCTTCGATTTAATTTAATTCAGTTCAATTAAATTTTATTTATACTGTATAGCGCTTTTAACAATGGTCATTGTTTCAAAGCAGCTTCACAAAATTTAAAGAAAATGTGTATTAAATGTGTAAATGTGTATGAGCGAGAAACATGTGTATAGATCATAATGATCAGATTGTCCCTGATGAGCAAGCCAAGGATGATGGCGATGGTTGCTATGAAAAACTCCCTGGAAGAAACCTTGAGAGGAACCAGACTCATTTGGGTTGTTCATTTGGGTTGTTATATATAGCAGGCATTTTATACTGACATACTGTGTTAGGCAGCTGGCGGTTCAATATAACTTAGAAGATGTCTAAGTTAACACAAGTTCAGTTCAGCACCAGGATGGCACCAGGATGAGTCAGACAGGTGCAGCGTGCAGATGGGGGTCTGGATCACTGAGAGCTCAGGAGCAGCTCGTGTAGCTCCAAACCATCATGAAGCAGAATCCAGCTGGAGGTGGTCCTTTTCTGAATGCCTCAGGATCCTCCTTGCAAGCCTTGGTTCTGCCCTTCATGTGAAAGTTACATTTACATTTAGGCATTCGGCTCTTACCCAGAGCGACTTACAAAAGTGCTTTGAAGTTTCCGTCTTTGGATAGATCCTTACACTGGGTTACTAGGTTATTAACCAAGTGTCGTCAGGCAAGCACCGTTGCACTGTTTTGTTTTGTTTTGTTTTTTTGGTGGGGGGATTAACCAAAATATTGAGGTAACAGATAGGTCATTGTTTGAAGATTGCCAGAGACTTCATTCCACCATCTACAGTAGGTGCCAGAACAGAAAAAAACAGTCTAGATGCTTGCTGGAGGATCCTAGGGAATGTGGTGCAGTGCAGGGTGTAATTAGAGCTGAGCGGTATGTGGGTGCTGGGCCATTTTTAGCTTGTAGGCAAGCATCAGTTGTTTGAAACATTCTTGAAACATTTTTGAATACTGTAGCTGCAGAGGACAAAAGGTGGACAGAGGGAGATCTGCCAGGAGTAAGTTGCAGTAGTCTAGTCTTAAAATAACAAGGGACTGAATAAGCACCTGTGTAGCCTGTGTAGAAAGAAATGGGAGAATTCGCCTGATGTTGTAAAGAAGAACTCGACAAGAGAGAGTAAGATTAGCAATGTGTGGGAAAAATGACAGTTACTTGTCCAGAGTTACCCCAAGATTGCAGGCAATGACTTAAAGAGAGGATAAATCCCAGGTGATTTATCCTCTCTTTTGATCTTGACAGGGGAATAAATCATCTGGGCTGAACAGCAGTTTGGTAGATTTGCAGTTTGAGATTGAGTTTCAGCTGATGAGCTATCATCCAGGATGAGATCCAGACATGCTAAGATCCAGGTGGAAACCTGAGGGAGGAGCGGAGAGAATGAGTTGTGTGTCATCTGCATAGCAATGGTATGAAAGCTGTGCAAGGATACCAAGAGGCTGGGTATAGGTCGAGAACAGAAGAGGACCCAGTAGTGAGCCCTGTGGGGCACCAGTAGAGAGTCTGCATGGGGCAGATGTGAATCATTGCCATGCTGTGCCACAGATTCCAAGGCCACAGATTCCAAAGCCATAAGAGAATCTTGTGGTTCACCATGTCAAATGCAGCATTTTGGGATCATTGACATTGTTCTGAAAAAGATAGAGAGACATTTGATTATAAAAGAATGCATTAAACAATTTTAGTCATATTGGGCTATAGTTGCTGATGTCCACTGGATCCAGGCAGGGTTTCTTCAGAATGCGAATAACCCATGCCTTCTTAAAAGCAGCAGGAACATGACCAGATAATATGTAATGAATGATGATGGTTGTGATAGAGGGAAGGAGGTCTTGTGAGATGGAGGATTGTGGAAGGGATAGGTTATAATGAACAGATTACATGTTATCATGTTAACATGGTATTTTGACACGTACCACCAAGCTAAACACTTACAGACCGAGTTCACTCCTTCATGAGACAGTGTTCCATGATGGCAGTGGCCTCTTTAAGCAGGATAATGCACCTGGTGTTCAGTGGTTTGAAAGTTTAAAAGACCAAATCTGATAAAATATATACAAACCATTGCTGCAGAGTCGGAGTCATGTCAAATGCAGACGTTCTCTGATGACACAGCCATCATGGGATGTATCAGGGAGGGACAGGAGCCCTGTGGAGGAGTTTGGGTACAGGTCAAATCACCTCCAGCTGAACACCTCTAAGACCAAGGAGATGGTGATATACTTTCTATACACGCTGTTTTTTTTACACACTACTACCAGTCTCTATTGAGGAAGCTAACTGCCAGGTGGTGAGGACATAACAATACCTAGGGCTACTGCTGGATGACAACCTAGACTGATCAGTGATTGCAGAACATATATACAAAAAAGTCAGCGTCAGATGTTCATCCTAAGAAAACTAGGCTCTTTTAGAATCCACAGGAAACTCCTACAGATATTCTATCAATCATATTATTTTATCTGCTGTAGTATGTTGGGCTGGGAACCTTAAATGCAGAGGTGCCACTCAACTGAAGAAGGTGGTCAGGAGAGCAGAATCTGTAGTAGGCTTTAAGCTGGACTCTTTGGAGCTGTAAGGGAAGACCTTGAACAAAATGTTGTCCATCATGTCTGACACCAGAACATGAAAAGCATGTTCAGTGGCAGGCTTATTTTACAGAGCTACTCTACTGATTCAGGAAAACCTTTGTTCCCAGGGCCATACAGTACATGTACATACACTGCTTTAACACCTCTTTACGACACATTGGAATCCTCTACCAATACACTGGGTCCCTCTACCAATACACTTCCTCAGTTAAACATGTTGCTTTCCCACATAACATACTCACTGTTCACAATCATATTCATTTATTTATTTATCTACTCATGTTGTATCCTTATTTGCATTGACTTGCATATCTCAGTCATGTTCAATTCACTTTGGTACTGCTGTTTTTCAATTTCTATAATTCATTGCACATCGCAATTTATAATACTCTTTTTATCTTAGTAATTTCTGTTTCTGTAGCATGGTCATCTTCAAGGCTTTTTTTACTACACTATACATGATTGAAGATTTGTAATGGCTACTACTTGATTATTGTATATTATGTAAATATTCTTACTACTGGATGTTGGAAATTTCCTCAGGGATCAATAAAGTATCTATCAATCTATTATCTACACGGATATAAAATTTTTGGGAAAAGGAACAGATGGGAAGGGCAAGAAGTAGGAAATTCAGAGAAGCATTGGGGGCAATGATCACTAGCTCCCTCTTCTGACAACCCAAAGCACAACACAACATTCTACCAAAAATTGAAAAAATGTGCCTTTTGGTTCTGTTTGTGCATAGCCAAGGGTGTTGACTATAGGAATTTATTTTAAAAAGTATATTTCTTCCAATTAATTGATTCCCTTTTCTTTTTGGCGTAATTTAAGTTTTACATAAGTAAAAAGTGTGATTGTTTTTGTAACTTATTATTACCTATCAAAAAATTGTTTTTTACTCACCTTCACAATAAATTGCTTCTACAAAACTCTATTTAAGTGTTCATATCCAAAGTAACGTCATGACCCGCTCACGTGCTGCAGCAGAACAACGACGTCGTTGCTCATTGCCACCTGTACCGGAGCAGTTTAGGATTTCTTTGTTTTTGAGGGCTTTATACAATGTGCAACACATGTAAGTAACTATTTACATCGAATAAAGTTAGGTTTTAGCCGAATGAGCACGCATTTATTGCACTATAAAATGTGAAAGCGTCGCCAGGTTTCAGACACTAACGTTAAGTTTGTCAGTTTTGCAGGCGCCATGCGGCTTTACCGAAGGTCTTGAAATTAACATTAAAATTGACCCAATTTACCCAAGTGCACCCAATTGTTTGTATACCAGGGGCCAGGGGTAGCGCAGTGGTTAAGGCATTGGACTACGGTTCAGAAAGTCCCAGGTTCAAGTCCCACTACCACCAAGTTGTCCCTGTTGGGCCCTTGAGAAAGGCCCTTAACCCCCAACTGCTCAGATGTATATTGAGATAAAAAAAAAAAGTAAGTCGCTCTGTATAAGGGCCTAAATATATATGGCAGCTGTTATAAAGTAATAAACATTGGAAACAAATACCTCTCTTTAAATTAATTATAATCAAAAAGTTATTTTTTTTTAGTTTAAATGTTACTTATTTTAAGTAAGTATGATTTGGTCAATATGCTGCTCTTTGTCACAGTGGTTAAACTCAAATGTTTTGCTTTATATTGTAGACTCTACTTAATTTTTTAGCATAGAGTAAAAAAATAATACTGATTTTTACCAAATCAAAATAACAAGAAGTTCACTAAACTTACAAAAAGTAGTTGGGAAATGTTGCCTTAATTTTTTTTAGTTGAATCTAAGTAACAATTTTTACAGTGCAGAAGGTGAGGCTGATGTCAGGAACACAAGGAGGTCTGTGTGTTGCATTTTGGGTATTGTAGTTTCTCTGTATCAATGTGAGGAAACAAGAATCCGATACAAAATCATGAATCCTGTTAAAACACTGATACTACAGTGAACAATATTGTGTAACAGAATACTACTCACCCTGACAAAAGTCTATGAAATAACACAAGAACATCGCGCTCTCTCTCTCTCTCTCTCTCTCTCTCTCTCTCTCAATCAGAATACTATATTCTCATATTCTTTATGTATAAATGTATAGTTACAGTAACGGAGACATTTATTTAAGAAGTTTGTGAAAACAAGTATATAGCTTAGATGTTGTTAGCTTAACTAGCAAGATGCATTAGCATCATCACACACTTCCTGTCAACTTTCTGTAGGAAATTAAACTGATTACCTCTAATCACCTGACCATTACTCACAACGCTGTTTCTTTGTGTGTGTAGTTATCGTCGGCATCATGTACAGACCACCGATCAGACCCATCATTAGTCATCGTTGAGTTGCCGCACGCCAGCACATCTCAGGGGAAAGTGAAGGTAAGCAGAAGAGTATCTGATTTACACCAAAAATAAAATCAAGCATGACTTCAGAGCCATTCTCTGCGAAGGTGTCTGAATAAAGCACAAATGAACAGCAGTGGAGAAAATTTGATTTAAAGTGAAAAAAAACTAATAAATTGATGGTTTTAAAATATTTCCTTATTGAACAGAAATAAAACATGTGAAAAGGTCACAGGTGTGAGATACAAACACACATACACACATTAAATGGTAATTCTCTGTTTAGGTACAGAGTACAGAGTAATACTCCGAATTACTTAAATTACTTTAATTAATTACTAGAGTCACACTGAATATTACTAAGGGGTTATACTGAGACATTGGACAGCTAAAGCCATGCATACATACACAAAACAGAGTGTCAGACAAACTAATACAGAGATGGACAGACAGAGAGACTGATTTCGAAATAAAATGTTAGACAAAGAAAAATTGTCAGATATCTAGATATACAAACAGATAGACAGGTATACACAGAAAAGTCTCACTGTTGTGTGTGTGTGTGTGTGTGTGTGTGTGTGTGTGCGTGTGCGTGTGCGCGTGTGTGTAAGAGAGTTGGATATTTCCCGATCTCTCAGCATGATATAATAAATAAACTAAATAAACTCAGAAGTATAAAGTCAATAAAACAGTTGAGTTCTGTATATAGAGTTTGGCTTGTGTTGCTTTTATCTGAATACTCTTTTCTGCTGATATTAAAAAAATGATTGATGCACGTGTGCATGTGTGTGTGTGGCTGTGGCTGTAGGCTGGATTTATATTACTAACTCGATCAACTTGCTCCACACTCTCATATGCGATAATATAATAAAAAAAGTAAGCAGTAATCTAAAGTTAAACATGTAGTGTGGATTAAAAAGAGAGACTGAGACAACGCTCTGCTCTGTTCAGGTCAAAATCAGCCGTATTACACACTCACTAAAAATAAAACCAATCCCTCATTAAACATTTTCAGCGCTTTGTAATGAACCTGAATAAAGTAATCAGACTTTTTCTTACTGTGATGATGTTGAGTTCATTTAGTGCTGAGAGGAACAAGGAGAAATAAAAGTGTTCATTAAACAAATCACTGCAGGACAAATCCAGGAGTCGAGTATCTGATGCTGAATACCAGGCATTTTCCCAACATTAAATAGAAGCACATTTTGCAACTTAGCAGTGCAACAGAGTATAGTTTTTTTCCCAAACATGACAAAAGACTAAAACTGCCGTTGTGCTCTGGGTTGGAGGGGCTTATTCTCTATCTTGCCTGTCAATCACAGTGACATGAGGCATATGCTACAGAAATTGGGTACCTTCATGTGTTCTCCAAACAAATCAGATCAGTACAAAAGAAATTAAAATAAGCTACCTTCATAAACATGGCGGCACGGTGGCTTAGTGTGATAGTGTGTATGGAGTTTGATGTTCTTCCCATGCTTGGTGGGTTTCCTCCCACAGTCTAATTCTAATGCAGATTAGGCTAAATGGCATTCCCAAATTGCTTGTAGTGAGTGGGTGTGTTTGTGTGTGCAATGGATTGGCACCCTGTCCAGGATGTACCCCGCCTCGTGCCCTAAGTCTCCTGGGATAGGCTCTTGGCCCCACGTTCTGTGAGCAGGAATAAATGGTATAAAAGATGAGTGAGTGAGTGAGTGAGTGAGTGAGTGAGTGAGTGAGTGAGTGAGTGAGTGAGTGAGTGAGTGAGTGAGTGAGTGAGTGAGTAACTTCTGTAATTTCTGAATCTACTCTTTTTAGATTCATTAGTTTTCAGTTTGGATGAGTTTATTCCAGAAAATTAACCAACAGAGAGATTTGGAATGTCAGTTAGTCCCTGCTGATGAAGGAGTAACACATGTGAGGTTTACATTCCAAGAGCTACACTTTGATTATAATTCAGAAGTCACTCCCTTGTAGAAGACCACATGGGCAGAGGAGTGTTTAACCCTTATCTCAACAGCTGAGAGTCAAAAGTCAGAAGAATATGTACAGCCTTGCATTGTGTTTATAGAATAACTGAAGAATTTTAATTAAGAACAAGGAATCAGGTAAAATACGTAGTGAAAGTTGGAAAAAGACCAAATGAAACAATTACAAGAGAATGCTTTGAGATTTCATCAGAGAACAGATAATATAATTCCTGCCCTCTTTCTGTAGAACATGCCCTTAGCCAATCATGTGTATATGTGAGCTTGTGTGTGGGAAGATAGCGCTTTCCTCCGAGTGTGACACAGCATTATTAAACATCAAGATTTTACCGTATCATCATTCAGCTCTACACAAAGCACAAATACCCCAGATAACAAATATAGAAATTCTAGAAATAAATAAACAGCTCAGATACTGTAAATACTGCATATAATGCATGTGCCCATCTCACATCATAGGACTGCTCAAGTCTGTACAGGAATTATATAACCCTTGAGTCTCTGGGTGTAACTCTTAATCAGGAGTTATCTGTTAATCATTAAGTCTTATGGCAGTTGGGTAAAAACCCAAAAAATGCTTAGATTGTGGTATCTCTTAACAGAAGGCAGGAGAGAAAAACATGCAGTCGCAGGGTAGGTAGAATCACTTAGCCCTTTTCCATCAAAGAAGGAGATGGAAATGGTGCCCAAATTTAAACCAGTTCTTTGTTTACAGACAGGGCACAGCAGTAGTCCGCGGACAGAGAAAAACAATTATATGGTGGCACCAACACCTCTTGAGCAAAGTGTTGGTGGCACCATCATTTTGCTCAACGCCTTTGCTCAGCCCCAAGCCCCAACGTAAGCATAAGAACCACTTATGTTTTGGGCTGGGGATGGGATTATCACAATCAACTAAAAGTTTGTGACCGCCACCTTTAAAAAATGTGACTCAATATGCAATATGTAGCTCAAATGCTTTCTAGTAGAACTTGGCTTACTTTGGTGGATAACGAGGAAGACAGTGGTAGATGGTGCATGATACAGGAGAGGTGACTGTGGCTGTAGTTTCTATCATTGTGTATGTTTAGAGATTAGGGTGGGTTTTGAGTTTAAAGCTGGTAGTTGAGACGCTACTGGTTATTTTAATAATTTAAACGTAGAGAAACCTGAATCACCCGAACACCAGGAACTTTCCAAACACATAAACACTGACCTAACTTTTGGACCCAAGTCTCCAACTCCTGTAAGAACTGAATTTGTGCAGAAGAACGTGATGTATGCTGAAACTCTGAGTAAGCTAATTGTTTACTCATTTTCTCTGTTTCTCATTTCCCTCTTTCCTGCCGTGGGTAGGATCTCTGTCGCTGTGGTTCTACTGCGGTTCAGTGTTTCTATCCATCATCACTGACATAAGCATACAATAAAGCAGGAGTTTAAAATAAACACCTCAGTTTATCGCAATAAAATCTAAAGAAATGGTCTGGATAAGTGTTTCAGGCTGAGAGACAGGACACATGCTCTTTACTGCAGTACTTGGCTAATCGATAATGTGACAGATCTCCTACTCTGGTGCGCAACCGTGATTTAAGATTGAACAATGACGTAAAAACACTCATTTTTAATTACTATCCTTTTTTTTTTTTTTTTTTTACAAACTCGCTCTCTGGAAACTACTTTTCACTTAAGGATCTCCTGCAGTGACACTTTTTTATGTCTGGCTCTGAGGAGGAAAAACACATACGCACACACAATCATTACACCTCTGATTGCTTTGTTGAGGAGGGGTGTGTGTGTGTGTGTGTGTGTGTGTGTGTGTGTGTGTGTGTGTGCGTGTGTGTGTGTGTGTGTGTGTATAAAAATGATTATAGATTTCTTTTGACCCTCCTTACCCTGCCCCATCACAGACATACACACAGTTAATTTGCTTCCTTTGATCTCTTCCTCTTAATACAGCGTCTAACATAACATCTTCTGTTCGTGATCATGTAAAGCGTCTAACATCACCACAGAATTGGTTTAGGTGTGACAACATGCAGCTTTTGACACAGCATGAGTCTGATGTTCACCTTACTGCCTTCAGTCCAAACATTGCCCAATTCAGCCCCAAATCAGATCAGACACTTATAAATTGAGAGATAGGAAAGAGCAGAATATCACCCTTTATAACATCAAACACATTTATATTCTTCTAATTAAAGTAAAAAAAATAAATAAGATAAGATAATCAATACAAATAATTCCTATTCAACAATGACAAGCAACTGCCTTTTGTGTTACTAAGCATGCTAATCCACAAAACTATAATAATAGTAATCATGCTAATCCACAAACCAGTATTATTGTAATCCTGCTATTCACTAACACGCATTATAATAATCACGATAATCTACAAACTAGCATTATAGTAATCATGCTAATCCACAAACTAGCATTATAGTAATCATGCTAATCCACAAACTAGCATTATAGTAATCATGCTAATCCACAAACTAACATCATGCTAACCTGCAAACTATCATCATAGTAATCATGCAAATCCACAAACTATCATCATAGTGATCACGCCAATCCACAAACTACAGTAGCATGATAGTAATCACTCTAATCTACAAAGGATCATAGCAAGCACAATCATCATCTATAAACTAGCAATACAGTAAACATGCTAATCAAAGCAACATTTTTCTACATGTATTTTAATAGGATAAAGGATTTAAACTGAAACGATTGGTAGAATCTGGCCTTAAGTTTTCACAGGAATAAGTTAAAGTGTTTTGTGTAATTATTGCCATGCCTGTTTGTGTTTGTTTATTTGCTTTTTATTTTTATTAATGTTTATGCTCATAGATTAAACTGCTTAATGCGAGTCATTCCTGTTTCCTCTCTCGGATTGTGGATGTAAAAATTCCCCTCAGGTCACACTGACAGTAAACGAGTGTATTGTGCAAATTCTCATGGTCCGTCCGGAGGAGTGCGTTGAGCAAATGACACGTTCCTTCCCTCCAAACGATTAGAAAATTAATTGCTTCTTTAATTAAAGATAAAGCCGGTGGCTCCATCAAGGCCACTCATGTGAGACTGAAGTCATTCTCTTTGTATTCATCTCCTACAAAGTCCTCGTTTATTCATCCTCAAAGAGAGCTGTGGTGATTTTCTAAACCAGGACAATGAGAGATTTCAGATTAAACACACCACAAGGGACTTTTGTCGCTTTAATCTTTAAACTTTAAAATGACTTTATTCCCCTTTAGAGTCAGCAAAATAATTATTCATTAAATGAGTAAATGAGAATAAATTACATTAAACAACATGTGTTTTTAGGTTTATATATATATAT
>QMIH01001261.1:13849-44318 GCA_003987875.1 Clarias batrachus
ATATTTATATGATATTTATATAGTATTCTGTGTCTGTGGCAAAACCTCATTGCTCGATGATGATTTCCATCCATGCGTGTGGTGGGCATTCTTCAAGATAAAAAACATAGCATTTATATTTATATTCATATTAAAGCTTGTGTAAAAAAGAATGTAAACACACACACACACACGCACACACACACACACACACACACACACACACACACACACACACATTTATACTTACAGCTCCAGAGAGCAACAGACAGATGATGAGTAAGAATGATGGCATCCTGCGATTGTTTATTGATTTTCTACAGAAGAACAATAAAGAGTTTAAGTCAAGGTAAACTTCATAGTTAAATATAAACATATACCTGCTTATTAGTAGCTAATAATATGACCCTTAAAATGTGTTCATGCTAAAATGCTGTTAAAAAAATAGACATTTTGCTATTCTAAGCATGTTGTAAATCACTCACAAAGGAAGAAAGAAAGAAAGAAAGAAAGAAAGAAAGAAAGAAAGAAAGAAAGAAAGAAAGAAAGAAAGAGGATTAGGGTTAGCGTTTGGAGTTAGAGGTTAGGATTAGGATTAAAACAAGCAGAAAATAAGTGCAATAAGGAAATTTTCTAAATTGTTTTTAGGGTTCAACATAAACCATGGTAGTAAAAATAATCACCAGGAATGATGTCACTGTAAATAAATCAATCAATAAATACTAAGCTCAAGGTTATAGCATTGGGATAAAAAGAAATCATTATGATATACTATATACTTTTTCTTTTTTGTGTGCCAATAATAATAAAAAATCGAATAACACTACCAATAAATAACTAAATAAATGAGTCCTGGTAACATGTGTCCAAAATGAGAACATGTATTGGAGAACTTTAAATACATGATTTAAAATACATTTAAAATGATTTTGTTTGGCAGAACAGCATTACTGAAAAGTACAGAAGCCTCAAGCTAAATGAGCTTTTGCAATTTGTACTGTGTAATATATCATTTTTTCTAAAATAAATTAAAAGAAGTCTGGTTATGTGGATGCATGTACCATATTTCACCAGACAGTGTCACTCCTGGATGACCAATGACTAAAACTAACACCAAGTTAAATGATCTACATTAAAGATAATATAAATATAAATTAGTTCTATAATTTACTGTATTTCATATTAACTTTAGTTTTACAAGCAAAAAAAAAAAGAGACAGAAAGATTCCCAAAGCACAAAATTAGCCATAAAATATAATTGGATTCTGAGGACTTACATGAATCTGTGGAGACTCTGGACTTGCTAAAGGAACTGACTGTATAGTGTAATGTGTGTGATTTGGTCGATACATTGCAGGAACCTCCGAACTAATACCATCTAATCTCTGACAGTGGATTACAAAACATGTAACAATGCTCTAAAGTGTTCTTGGTCATTGCACAAGCTTAGAGCAGAGTTTTAGCACTTATTACAGTTTAGACATCACCTGTTGGACTGAAGGTCTTTAACTGTCTGTAACCATCCCAGAATGATTAAACAGCTTTATTATTTACATTCCGTTTACAACTGTCATCAGTTAGTGTCTGAGAAAACGGAATAAACACCTTGTGTAATTCCACCACCATAGAGACATAATCCTCAGTAATCATAAACAAACAAACAAACAAAAATAAAACAAACAAACAAATAAATAAATAAATAAATGAATAAATAACAATTCTTTTTTTTTCTTTGATAATAAAACCTGCCATGAGCTGACACATTACTTATCATTTACTTAAAACAACCAAGCGTATTTATCTAATTTATTTAAGTATTTGATGAGTATTTGATAACTCATTAAAGCATGCTGTATCCAATTTTAAATAGAGAAATTGTAAAAGTCAAAAAGGTTTAAGCTAAAAATAATCTGATCAGCTTTCATGTAATCAGAGACATCACTATTTTGTACCCATGTACATGTCTGTCTTTCTAAGACACATTTTAGCTCCTACAATGTGTGAAGCGTAAAGATATCATTAAAAAAGCGAGTTCTGTCCAACGAACAGACAAAATCTTTCTCTTGATTATATAGGTAACTTATTTGCATGATCTACATTAAAAGTAAACCTTATTTAAAAATGTATTTACCACTAAATAAATAAAAAAGAAATAGAGATGGTACAATACCACTTTTTCATACTGGTACAATGATGTCGAAATGCATTCCGTATTTCTTTATAACCCGAAGCACTTAATATAAAAACAGACATCTTACACAAAATACACATCTTTTTTCTAATAAATTACTCTTTACAAAAACATAGTTTAAAAATATATATATATAATAAATTGGATTGATGCCTTCTGTATTTATACTTAAAAAAATAATTTAACCTGTTTTTGCTTAATGTAACTTGTGCTAAAAACAATAATAAAGTGGAGTGTATTTCTTGATTTTTTTTTTCATTATTAAATCCTTATTTCATTATTACATCCTTATTTATTTATTAGCAGAGAGTTAACAACACAAAATGTAAGTAGCAAAGTTACTCATGGCACCAGAACATGCACATTTTAAGGTTTTACTCAAAATAGATTATAAATTAATTAAATATAATATTAATTATTTACTTTTAGTTTATACTGTAAGTAAAACTGTTGTGCAAAGTCTTTACTAATAATTACTTTTATACGCAAATATAATAAAATGTATATAGTATTTGAAGTGTGTAGAGAGCTGTGAATGGAGATTCCATAGAATATTGTTTAAAGTGATTTATTTACTTAGAATGTAGCTAAATATACATAAAATATACACAGCCATTAAAAATATGACCACCAGCCTAATATAATATAAGTAGGTCTCTCATATCTCTATTTTTCAGTTTAGAAAACAGCACTTGATCCAGAACACCCTGCTATGTCTGTCTTGCAGTAAAGGTTAATTGTTACCTGTAGTTTGTTACTGTGTACTGTATACGGTATATTGCACTTTTATTTTATTATATAAAATAGGTTATGTTTTGACAAAAGAGTTGAGACAGTGCTGTAGTGTAAGCATCTTTTAATTAAAACACAAAGCAGACAGAAATATGCTTATCATAGACATTTCTTTATTTCAAGGAGTTGGCAACAATCACAGAGAACGTAGCAGGTGACTGCGGCAGGTCTTATTTGCCTGTCTGAGGCATGATTCCTGCCAGTGCAGGCAACAAGGCTGCCAAGTTATTAGTGTTGGTTGGGTTGTAGGGGTTGTAGGTGTTGTATGGGTTGTACGGCATGTATGGGTTGTAGGAGTTGTACGGGTTGTATGATGGCATGAACTGTCCACCTCTGTAGGCCTGAAAACGTACAGATACAGTTATAAAACAAGCATCAAACCCACACATTACATTATGTATTATGTATCAGATTTCTCGGTGTTACTAACCTCACCGCTGGACGAGCGCGTCTCACGTTCATGTTTATCCTGAAGCTGGAAAAGCAGAACATGTATCTAAGTAAGATTTCAAAAAGGAAAAGAAACTTTCGAAATTTTTTTTTAACTAAATCATGTATTGGCTCAGGACTTACAGGAGCAGCACAGGAGAGTGCAATGAAGCAGACAGCCATGAGCACTAACATGAGCTTCATGTTGATCCTGATTTCTTCTTAAAAGATAAAAAAAAAAAATACTGAATAATTCTGACAGTTTAAATGTTCATACAAACTACTAATAAGTTTCCATGCTCACCTTCAGAAGCAGAGAAATTGCTGTACTCACTGATTGTAGATACATTCTTCTGCTCCGCACTTGCTCTTTTATAGAACTTCTCGCCCTTGACTGACCAATCAGAAACGATCCCTGATGTGATGGTCCAGCTCTTACAGCAATACTAAGGTTTTTTTCTTCTGTGCAGTTAGGAAATGTGGCGTGATTCCAATTCATTTTCGTTCTTAGAGCGTGTTGTAGCTAAACATTGTTATGAAACTGTTTTGAAAGTACATTCTAATCTCATAAGACATTTTGATAGATGCCTTATTGGAATGATGAAATTACATGCAAATATGCCTAAAGCACCATGATTTGGTAGAATAAATATAGATATAAAAATAAATGAATATTTTATATTGCAGACTTTGAAATCTGTCGTTTGTGTTTATTTAGTGCAACAGGTATAAGTGATACTGGACAAGAAAGCCTGGGGTCGGGTTGTTCCTCACTGGAGGGTTTCCTCGATGATGACAAAGTTTTTTTTTTTTTTTTGCATTCTGGTTTGTTTGACACACCTCTGACCAACACACCTTTATCAACAGTCATCCCAAACCCAATACAGTTACAGTATTTCTCATTACAACAAACCCTGTTTTCAAAAACTAAAGAATACAACGTACAGATCTGCACATCCCAAAAAGTTGCCCTTTTGGGTCCTTGAGCAAGTTTCAAGACTCAAATGTATAATGAAATTAAAAAAATAAGTTGCTCGGAATAAGGCCATTATATTATTGCTGTGGGTTTTCTTTTAAGTTTCAATGTAGCTGTGATTTTTGCAAGCTATCTCACTATATCAATAATCTTACAAATAAATGCAGTGAACATGCAGCTGGCATGAGTCAAGAAGTGAAACCATAACCATCTTTTATATTTTCTATCCAATAGCCAACTTAAATAGTTGCCTTTATGTGTTTTTAATGCCTACATTTTATATAAATGTCAATTGTTTATTTACATATATCATTTTTTTTTAAAAGGAGGATGTTGGATCATTTTTGTCCAGGCCTGTTCCATGAGTTTATTTTTTTAAATCATTCTGTTGAAGCATGGTTGAAAAGCAATGTCTGACTTTCATTGGTTAACATTCATAGAATTTTTTTAAATTATTACTTTTGTCATATTAAAGTTATTTATGTGACCATTGTGAGTTTTTCTTTCATTGACCGAAGAGTACCAACAATTTTGTCCACGTGTGTACACCTGAGCAGAAGCAGTCATTGTGAAAAGTCTTGAAATTGCATCTGATTCTTCACTCTAAGAAAATACATTGTTAATTTGGTCATTTTAAATGGTGTTATTTGCCTGTAATGCCTAAGGTTTCTAAACATAAGCACTCTGATTAGTTACTTCATGTGTACTGGTGAATAATTGTGATGTCTCATTAAGGATCATGTACAGTACAGTATGTAACCTTATTAAAAGCTATGTAATCCAAAATAAATCCAATTTAATTTGTCTACTGCTTTTAACAATAGACAATTCAAAATACAAAAAAATCATTCATCAAAATATTTAAATACATCTCAACAAAACTATCCCTGAGACCAGTGTCAGTGCTAGTAAACACTTACAGTAATAACTAGCTTAAAATAGCTAGATTAATGTTCAGTTCACACACATTGAAATGTACTGGTTTGTGTTATATTTGAAATTTTTATTTTGAACAGTCCAAAAAAAAAAAAGGAATAAAAAGGAATAAAAAAGATAATTTCATTTTCATTATAGTTTTTTTTTCTTCAGTAGAATGTTGTTCTATTTATTTATATATTTCCCACCTGCACTGGACATAATTGAAAAAAATAAGAATTAAATTGGCTCCATCACTGACTTGGTTTGACTAAAGTGATGAATAAAATATTTCTTCAGCTTACAGAATGTTAGCAGACATTTCAACTTGCAAAACCTGATCAGTACCGCTCCCATCCATGAGAAATGTGTAAACCTTTTTCCAGACTGTTTACACGTCTGGAATGTCTGTGCTTGACAATGAAGGATATAAAGTAACCCAGTGCTTGTCACCCTATCTGTGTTCCACCTTTTATGTTCAATAAAATACCTGAGCAGTCTTCTCTGTGACTGGTCACCATGATTTTATTTATTTTATTTTTTTATTATAAAAGTATGATATGCATCCTCCCATTCCCCTTTTTATGTCTTATTTAAGACTGATTAGATTGTCTAACTTGAAAACCAAATTGGATAAACTGCATGCAGAAAATATAACTAGAAAACATGTTCTGTTTTATTCTATCACTAGCAACATTTACCCATGTGGTAATTTCTATGCTATACTGCACATCCAGGTAAACAGGAAATAAGTTTGACTTCAACAATCTCCATACTGGCAAATGGGCCTTAATTCTCATTGAACACTAATTATTGCAACTTGAGTGCAGTTTTAAACACACAGACAAACAACTGTAAAATATTCAAGGAGGAGCTCACTCAATCTCTTTACCTTCCATAGTATATATGTGTACCTTGGATGACATTTTTTGTTTGTATCCTCAAGCTCCAGGAAGATCTGCTGAAAAACCTCAAAGCTGTATTTTTAGTTTCTTAGGGTAGCTCAATTCCAGTACAAACAAGAATGTTCCAAATCAGAAATACCAAAGAGCACCTCTGTTCCCTCTATGGCTATTCCAGCTTGCTTGTCGAGTTCTCCATCCCTGGCTGTGTTGACCACAAAGATTTTGAGGGCAACTGTAGAAAGGAATTCTTGGATAACTGCATCATCATCATCATCATCATCATAATCGTCATCCTCAAAAACCTTTGACAATAAACCAAACAATAAAACCTATTTGAATACTAATCAAACCTTCAGCAGAATGTAGAAATCATACATTTGGTTCAGTATAAAGATAATAATATCATTTGTTATTCATTTTAGGATAATAAATCAAAATAACATTGTCATAAAACTAAGCATGTTTAAAAAAAATGAAGTAAAATAAGTTTCTTTAATGCAAGTATAGGTAATTGGCTTTATCTAAAGTACAATACATTTTATAATGAATTTTTACATATTGCTCTGGATAAAATCATCTGTATCAAAATCAAAATGTAAATTTATTTCCCCCTACAGGTACTGTAATTATATCTGTTAGTACAGATGTGGCCATTAAGAATGCGACCTTTTTCCCTCGAAAGGACACAATTTGTCTCGCGCCGTGTCATGGAATCCCACAAACACCATTTAAACTTAATCTTTAATCTGTAATATGTGATTCATATTTCAGGTTGTTCATAATAATGAAATGAGATGTCCCTAAATCGTGCTTAACAATTCATAATAAAAAGTTTGTTTTTTAAACATTTTTTTTTTTAAATATTGTTTTTGTGATGTCTTAACATGGACAAAAACAATGAAAGACATGTCAATGCCTCGGTTTAAATGGTATTAAAATATATTACATTACCTGATAGTAGACTATCTGATAGTCTTAACTACTGTATGTGAATGTCCTGATCTGTGAATATGTCAACATACAGTATCTTCGTTAAAACATAAAAATGTGTCGACATTGAGCTCCATCAGAAGACATGAATAAACAAAAACATCAATATTTTTAAGCAAATATTATTATATGTACACAAAGTGCTTCGCGCTTTTTATCATAATAATCATCATGCTTTTTTTGCTGTTTCTGTTCAGCACTGAATAATTATTTAATCCATTATTTCACTACGGCTGGAAGTATGTGATTGCCATGTGATTGTGAATTTATGACTGAAATAAAGCTGTCCATCGGCGTGCGTGGACCCTGATTTCTGCGTAAACTTTCACTTTACAAAAGGCTGCGTTTTGATCAAAAGGTTGATTAAGGCTTGCGATTTATTGAGAAAAATGCAGACATACTCCCCCAGAAATACAACAAACACAAATGTATAGGCTACTTGCTAGATAAACGCTGCCTTCAACAACCGATCAGCCTGAAGTGCCCTACACAGTAAACGTCACATGTTAATGCCATGTTAATGTGATTCCAGACTACAGGGAGTGAAACTGCTCCGTTCAAATGGAACTGTAACGGTGTAGGAAACAACTGAACAACAGGTCTTCACTTCACCGGAAAAGAGAATGAAACATTTCCCATCAGTAATAAAGTCATCTCGCAATAATGCAGATCAATCATAATACACCTGTTCATAAATAAAAAGGAATATTTAGGTATATACGTGAAATGTATTTCACTTAAATATTGCAGATTAAAACAAGGAAAGCAGACGTGCTGAGCTTCAGTTCATTGTAATGCAGACAAACGGTCCAGCAAAAAAACGCGTTTCGTTATTTTACAAAATCTCAATATATTCGGTAAATGTATAAATTACACTCAAAGTATCAAATCCAACTATGATTTAATTGATACTATTAAAATTGTATTTCTATTTATTTTAGGTTTTGCTAATGAAATACATTTTATTCAGAGACATCTGCTCGGTCTTGTTAATTCTTTTTAAACCCCTCAATTCCGCCAAGTCCCCCATCAGTGAAGTCGGTTTGATAACTTCACACATTTCGTGAATGAAAGGTGAGAAGAGGGATTACAGTAACTGGGGGTTTTGCGGGTGTTCACCTCGGACAACGCTGTCGCGTTGTATTCAGCGAGTAGATTATATATTTGTATGTTGTATTTCTGGGGGAGTACAGTAAGTCTGCAGGTTTATCGATAAATCTGCTCATGTCTGCGCTCGCATTTATCAGGCTTTTGATCAACGGCGTTCACTTTTACTTTACAAAATGCATTGTTTATTGTTTGCTGTATATTTAAAGCACATACACACACATTCATCATGAAAGATCTATTGTAAAACAAAAACAAAATCATGTTTGCTTCAGCACTGGAAACCATATTGTTTTAGGCTAACTTTATTAAAGATTATACACTTTTGTATTCTTTGTTGTACTTTGTTTTTTTGCACATGCGTGTGCATCTTTAAATTTGAACAGGACATAATAGTGGGCTGGTAGGCACGTAATTTTTCATATAACTTAAACTGCTGAATGAAATTAAACATACACAATAAATGAATAATTGTGTTTACTTTACATTTGTGCACCCATGTGAAAAAAAGCTTTTTTTTTTCAATGCCTATATTACCATATCATATAGTTGTGTCTGATATTGTTTCATTCATATTTTACAGTATTACATGCAGTTTGTAATTTTATTATTGATTCTGCTGAATCTTTTCTCACATTTTATTCACGATAGATGTGAATTTATCAAACTGGGTCCTCTGTTGGCAAATACTGTAGAGGGATTTTAGATGAATTAACAAGATAAAGCATTTCTGGGAAACTTTTATTTCTCCAACAAAACATAAAATAGATTTTTAAAAATAAATAAAATGATTAATGTTTACTCATAGCAATTAAATTAAACTTCATAGCATATTTTTTAGTTATTTTTATGTATTGTATTGTATATATTATGCTTTATCTGGTAGATTGTCTTGAAAGTCTTGAGCAGTGGCGGACTGGACATCTGGAGCAGTTCATTGAAATGCAATTCTTATGCACACAAAAAAATAAATAACTACACAGCAAAAATATGTTATATTATATTATGACTTTAATAAATCGGCTCACATCGGAGCGTGCTGTCGTGTTGGGAAAGCCAGCATTTATGTAGCGAGTAGCCAATATATTCGTATTTTTTGCATTTTTGGGGCATTTTTATTGATAAATCGCACATGTTTATCTGCCTTTTGATCATAATGTGTTTCTTTTTATCGTAAATACAGTATATGGTCAATTTTATTGCAATAAACCATATTTTCAAAAATTTTAACTGTTAAATTTAAGGCCTTAATCTTACAGTTTTTCACTGTAAATTCTACTGTTATCGCAAGTTTTGTGAAATACAGTACGGTTTTATCCTGTAGCATTTATACTGTTTTTACTGCTAAAGTTATGAACATTGTGAATGACCCTTAACAGGTTAAGCACTAAGGAGAGTAAGTGTGTGAGTGAGTGGAGGTGCTGTATGCAGTGAACATTTTGCACCAAGTCTTGTCTTTAAAATGTCTGCAGTAGGGTGAACAGAGTTTTATGGTCATGTTGTATCGGTAACATGCGAGAACAACCTGAATCAATTTCTCCTGCTGTTGCTCCCACTTCCATTAACTGAGTAGTGGTAGACATTAAAGGTATGTAATAAAGGAGACTGTTGTAATTACTACAAAATACAATCCTGCCATCACCGCTGGGGTTTAATGCACCTTAATTAAAATGTTTGTTTCGATTGTGATTTGATGTGACTGGATTCTGCTTGGGGAAAATAAAAATGAAAACATAAAATGCACCTGGGCAAGAAGCACCTGACAAATTATTTGAAAACAGGTACTACACAAAGAAAACCATTTAATAATGTCCATCTAAGTAATCATTTAGTCCAGAACCAAAGAGATTGGGGGTTTGTTTTTCCCAAATTTCAAATTTTAGTTAAATGTTTTATTCTGGTCAGGATCTTGGTGGATCCAGAACCTGTCCGGGGGAATACAAGATGTGTGCTGGGCGTACACCTTGGAGGTAATAACATAAATGCAGTGGTATAGCTTGTTCATCAGATAAACTCTGGTTAGCAGGTGCGGATTTGAATGCAAAAATCAATTGCAAGTGATGGGAACTGTTCAGCTTCAGCATATACAATCTATCCAATAATGTCTAATAAGAAACTGGCATTAACCTTTAAGTTCTCCTTTGATCTGGGGTAATGGCAGACAGGGGTTTATTAAAATGTAATTATTTTTAGCACGTTAATACTAAAATGATATAGAGTTTTAAACAGGGAAGACAGCAACCAACAATAAGAGACTATTATTTAATTCATGAAATCTATTTAAGAATCCTTCTTAAATTAAAGTAAGACACAGTGTGACCGTAATTGTTTCACTGATTTATATTTTACTATGAGAAATGTCAAAGGATGTATAAGTACATGTCATATATGTTGGAATATTTATTTTGCAGTTTGCTGGCATTGCTTGTCTTATTTGCCGTTTGCAGCAGGAGCAGGAGCAGGAGTGAGCAGCTGTAGTAGTAATATCGGAAACAAAGTCTGGAGAAGATTGTTGTTGTTGTTGTTGTTGGTGTAGTAGGGATAGTATGATGGCATGTATTGCCCTCCATAACCTTGGTAGCTCTGGAAACATAGGTAGAGCATTCAGAAGTGTATTTAAGAAATCTGAGATGACAATCAACTAGAGACATGTGTCTTTTCAGAAGGTATACCAAGCTGTGATACAGACCTCACCACTGGATGAGCGCTTCTCTCGCTCATGCTCCTTGTCCACCTGTTAAAATACTCGTTTTAGTACAAAACTTAAAATTAAACCTCAATTTAAAAAAAAAAGTAAAAGAGGAATTAATCAGAACTTACGTGCATGGCACTGACCAGTCCGATAAGACACATTGCAATGAGGATGACCTTCATGGTTAGTCTGTGAGCTCTAAGAATAAAATACAGTTTGTTCATTTGCAGAACCTTAAAAAAATTCTACAGAGGCTCATTCAGAGCAGACGCAGTCTCACCTTCAGACGCACGTGGAGCTGGAACAGTCGGATGATCTGTCGTTGTGGATGAAGTGATACACAAAAGCTTCCTTTTTAAAGAAATTTTCAGTCCACAACTGTCCAATCAGTGTTACAGAGACTCTTCTGATTGAGTCCTGCTTACGACGCAATCACGGTTTTTCAGTATTACAGCTTATTTCGAATCTCAAAAACAACACATGGAATGATTCACAAAGTCAGCTTTATTGCAATGGTTAGGGTGTTTAAGTTAGTTTGGCTTACACCTGAGCAAAACAAGACATTGTGAAACACACAAGCTTTTTACTGCATTCATGTATACGACATACAAGGTTTCACAATTACAGTACTTGCTTTTCTTAAGGTGTAACCCAAAATTATCAAAACACCTTGAGTTAAAACGTATGGCTTGAATTAAATTTGTAATCATTCAAAATTTGCTTTTAAAAATACAGATTAAAATACTATAAAAAAACTACATTAGATTGGACAAAAATACAATCCACACATGTTTAAACATTCATTCACACTATGGGGCAATTTAGCATACATGTAGCATACGTTTAGGCATTTGGCAGACACCCTTGTCCAAAAAAAAACATATTTTTTATCTCATTACACAACAGTGCAGTTGAGGGTTAAGGGCCTCGCTCAAGGGCCCAACAGTGGCGACTTGGTGGTTGTAGGGTTTAAATCTGGGACCTTCTGAACTGTAACGCAATGCCATAACTACTTAGCTACCTCTGACCCCAATGTATTGTTGCCAACTTGCAAAGGAGATGCATCTGTCTGTGGTAACTGTACACACAACCATTCACCAATATAGCTGGGAGCATGTTTGGTCTGTTAAAGGAGGCCCTGGACGGCCAGCGTTTCAGACATGAAGTGCTCAATCCAAAGGCCTGGTTTGACGCAAATGCTGCTTGTACTGTAGTAGTAAAACATGGGAAGGTTATCACTCCGTTTTGCAGTGTTTTACCATAAATCTGATAATACACTGGAGCCTGTGTCACGCTATGACAGGAAAACAGTCATTGGGTAGTTGTTGGTACCACAAGAAGTGTTTTGCGTATTTCAAATATTTAAGATCTCATGAGATGTCACATATATGAATCTCTAGACTTTGCCCAGTATTGGGTGAAAACCAGTAAACAACAATATAAACATCCAGTTAGTGACTGCCCTGCTGGCAGGAATTTTTGGACTCCGCTATGCATATATTCTCTTGACATTACACCTCACTAATCTATCTGTATTGCTAGTTCTTCTTAACATTCTCCCAATATCTAGCCTCTAACAACTCTCATGCAGGCCCATGCCCATGATAAGCCCATGCAGGCAGGGGAGGATCCTTTACCCTAGAAGATACAAATTTGTTGAATCCTACCAATATCCCTGAGTCTGAAGAAGCTGCTTGGATGAGTAGTCAAATGTGTGAACATAATAAAAAAGAAGTCCAGCTGACATGGTTAATAATTTCAAGAACAGAAATCCCTTCACTGACATGTTGCTTTTTTGGAACGTCTGGCTCATGGCAGGTTCTGCATTCTCAGCAGTTTTGAGATATTGGTCTTTGAAACATTTATAAATCCAAGGAGAGAGATGTCTCTGTTGTTCATTATAATGCATTTTTTTAAAACATGTTTCCAATTTTGGAGTTTGTGATGTACCAACAAATTGTCTCGTTGTTTCACCCCAATCAAACATAAGCAGTAACATAGCAGATCCAGCTAACTGATTAATAGCTCTAGAAATTACCAATCTCAAGCAATAATAAGATAAGTATAACAAATACAGTGGATTTATTTACTCCTGCCGAGATAACATTAGGTAAGTGTCTATTGCTAAAACTTTGTGGACATTACAGGCAAAATGTTATGTGTTGCGGTATGAAGCAGCACCACGAGATGATTTTAATATTAATAAGAGCCCTGACGCAGGGCTTCAGAGGATGTCAACGAGATAGGAGTTTGTGAGAGGGCTTATGATACTGACGGGAAGACCTTCCCATTTGGAGATGGCGTCGGATTATTAATTAAGGAACTTAAAGGAAACCAAAAGAAAACTGAAAACACAAAATAATAAACCCCAAAATATAGGTATATCAGGCCCCTTAAATAAACACGACGCCAGGTGAGTCATGCTGGTTGCGGCTAAGCCTGTCTATAAATGGCCGCGCCTTTGCCCTTCCAGAAGTCCGCCTGGTAGCAGCCTGCGGATCCGGCCATTCTGAACAGTGCGAAGCATTTTCACGGGGTTCTGCCCCTCGTGAGACCCACGTCGTTACACAAAAGTGTACTTTACGTACGTTTTTGATTTAAGAAGTTAATGTCCTGGCACTTGGTTACAGTATATCAGTCATTATGAGTGTGGTTTTGTAGCTACAAGTGGCATCTGATCAAAGGTTCACCCTACAGTTAAAAATCCCACTTTATTTGGAACATTTACATTTAACGTTACATAAATTTGTAATTTTAATACTAATCAAATGTTATAATTATAACATTTTAGTTATAATGCAATTGTTTTTTTTTTCTTTTTTTTAATTAATTGGACGAATTAGAAGGACAAAACTGTCAGATCAAATCGATTTCAAAGGGAACTCTCAGAATAAAAAAAGGTCCACTAATTAGCATGGCATCTTACTCCTACTGATGTCACATCTTCCCCCAAAGATGGCAGTTTTGGTCAGGTCCATTCAGTGACTACTGTACATCTCATATTTCGAATATTTAGATGATTGACATACTGTATGTGGTTATGTAAAATAAATGTCTAGGGTTTTGTTTGATCAAACTCGGTGTTTGTAATATGGTGTCATTTTGAGTCTTTTTATTTATTTATTTATTTATTTATTTTTATTATTTTTTTGTGGCATCTTCCCCAACTGTATAATCATAATTTACATTTATATGATTTATTTAATTTTAAATATTATTAATTGCAGCGTTGTACATCTTGTTCTCTAAGATGCACAGTAAAAAATATTTTAATAATAATTCTAAATCATACAAAATTTATTTTGTCACTAAATCAAATAATACATTTTTAATTTATTGAAATTATATTCAAGTTTTACAGTTTTTTGTTTAATTTAATCATTTCTTTTTAATTCAATTGAAATCTTTAGAACTCATTATCATGATAATGTTTAGTCTTTACTAGCAGTGCTGTGCTTTGCTTGTCTCATTATCTTTGAGCAACAGCTGAAGCATTTAAAAATGCTACAGAGTTTTAATCAGATCGGACACAATCTATAACTTTAGAGCCTAGTTGATATAAACTTTATTCAATTCATGAAATCCACTGAGCATCCTACTTTAGATAAATTAAGACACGGTATAACCATAATTATGTCATTGAATTATATTTTATTATGAGAAATGTCAAAGAATGTGTAAATACATGTCATACATGTTGAAATATTAATTGATTGCTGGCGTTGCTTGGATCATTTGCCGGTGCCAGCAGGAGCAGGGGCAGGGGCAGGAGCAGGGGCAGCAGCAGCAGGGGCAGCGGCAGGGGTGAGCAGCCGAGCTAGCAGGAATGGCAGCAGAAAGTTGTACATGTTGTTGTTGTTGTTGCTGTTGGGGTAGGGATAGGGATACATCGGGTAACCTCCATAGGACCCCTGATTGTATATAAATGCACAGAGTTAGGAATGTGAGAAGAAAAAATCTCTGGATATATAACATTAATCTGCGCATATGTAGATGGTATATAGTATATTTAGCTGTATTACTGACCTCACGACTGGATGAGCGTTTCTCTCTCTCCTGTTCATTCTCGGCGTGCTATTCAAAACAAACAAAAACATATTTTAGTGCAAAGCCTTTCATTTTGAACCAAACAAAAATAAACTAGCAGAACTAATCAGCACTTACAGTGATGGCACAGACAAGTCCGAGAAGACACACGGCAATCAACGCAACCTTCATTGTACTTGTGTGATCTCTGGAAGCTGAAAACGCATGTTAGTTTAATTTCAGAACATTTAATAATGCAGGGAAAAACCATTTAGCCATCTTACCTTTGTAGGCAGGTAGAAAAGACTGAAGATTGACAATCTTGATCAGCCAAGGACCTGGATTTTTAAAGGGTTTTCTCCTTAGAACTGACCAATCAGCACTGTGGATATTACCATGAAAAACAAAGCGAATGGGCATGGAATCCTTACTTAAGGAATTAGCAACAAAAGCTGTTTGCTTTTGCAACACAAGTCATTGTGAAATGTTGTAAAATCTGATCTGACAGATAGATGAAAAAAAAAAAAAAAAGAGGATATTTGGTGCTTAGTGACATGATTCCTACTGCGAAATTAATGAAGGAGTGGCCAGGTGAAACAATCAAGAGTCACAGACACATTGGACCTAATGTCCATCGTAACTACTGTACATGGACTGCTCTACTCCATGGGCATTGGGTTCTGGTCATATCTGTACCCACACTCTCTGAAAAAAAAAAAAAAAGTGTGGTACAAATAATGTTCCTTGATGTTTTGTACCTTTTTAATAAATGTACCCCTAATTAGCATGGAAAAGACCTCTGATGATAGAATTTTTTTTTATCTTTTAAGGTACAACTGAATTGAAAGTTCATTATTGTTCTAACATCAAGGGTACAGTAACCTTAACTGAAATATTACTCCTTTAGTATTACATGTGCAGACAGCATACAGTCTTTGTACAATCAGAGATTTACACACCAAAATATAAAGCAACATTTACATTTTCTAATATTGGCTTAAATATTCATTATCATAACATAATCAAAACTACTGAAAAAAGATCATGTAAAACTCAAACAAAATTTTAACAATTTAACAATTTTTTATTTCCTTTTTTTAAATTATTATTATTATAACAACATGAAATTATAGACTAGAAGATGATGTAATTTCAGTGTGAGTTTTATTATTTTGTGCTTATTCATGTTTATATTCAGTTTGCAAGAGGAAAATGTAAATGTTAATGTTTTCACATGCTTTCATCTATTTGAAGCAATTGTTGATAATATTAAGCATATTGTGCATGTAGCACTTACTATCCCACTGCCCACTGCAGTTCTGTCACAGCAGAACACACAACCATGCCTTTATCCTTTAAAATTGTATCTTATTTGCCCCATTTTAGTGTGATTTGTATTTTGGAAAAAGGTTTTTCGGCTAATAGAAGTGTTTTAAATGATCTGTTTATCGTAAACCTGAAAAAAAAAAATTTCCCAATATCATACTGTAATCTATGTCAGTGTTCAAACATGTGCATTTGATATATTTTCATAGTTAATAATAAATTAATTGAATGTGTTATTTAACATGAAAATGGCTTTTTTTTTATAATTCCCAAAGCAGCACATTAAACACCATTAAGGTACAAAAGGGCTTGTCACTTGGGTGGTGCCTTTAAGGACAAAACTTGTAACTTTGATTAAGGTACAATAAAGTACCAACACGTTTATGAAACAATAGATACATTTTGGTTGCCCATGGTACAAATAATGTTCTTGATGGTACAAAGAGAATTGGTACAAATTTGTTTCTCTATATTAAGATACAATTCTATGCCCTTGATAATTCACTGCCCCAGTGATGAGGGTTTGTACCATCATTAGTACAAAACTGTACCTTTATCTCAGAGAATGGAGATTGCCACTGTAATGTCCAAGACCGGGATTAGACAAATTAAAGCCTAGGTCTTGCAAGTGCCAAGGCGGAGTCAAGATCAAGGTAAAACAACAACAGCACTGAGTCAAGATCAAATCCTAGTTTAATCCCTTTTCTACAACTAGCAGGGACAAAATAACTCCTAAATGTTTGCTAATGATGCCCACTGAATTAGAATACCTTACAGAACTGAAAATGACTTTCACAGAAGTGAACATTGATCAAACAAAACAAATTGTACAGATAACTAAATCAGATTTTTATTTCAAATCAGATGTTTCATGTGCTGTGCTAAAGAAAAATTGCTTTATTTATTTATTTGCTTCATTCAGAAAAGCAGTATAACTAGAGCTACTGTATATCCACCTGTCCTCACAATGCATGTAGGAAACACTGGGGAATTTGACAGTCCTCAAGCTGCATGCCAACACACCTTTCAGCAAAGTGATTATTCAGATAGAAAAATTAAATAGCTTAATACACAATGAGCTCCTCTGTTCCACACCTTACTGGGCAATAGGACATCAGATTAAAAAAAAATGTTTCACTGAGATTTATTGACACCTGAGCAAGCAAACATTGGGAAACGTGTTTTAAAACCATATGCAATATTACTGGAATAAACATTATTTGTCATCATTGGGTGCACATGATCCTTTAAAATGGTACTGTAGTCCTTGGCAGTGACACGCCCATCTAGCACAAGTATTGGGCCTACAGTAGGGATTCCAAATTATAACTGATCCACCCCAATGCTTCACTCTGGACATGCAACAGTCTGGGTGGTAGACTTATTTGGGACTTTCCCACACTAATTTGGGGGTGCTTGGGGTCATTGTCCATTTGGAAGACCCATTTGCGGCTAGACTTTAATTTCCTGGCTGGTGTCTTCAGATGCTGCTTCAATATATTCACATCATTTTCTTTTCTCATAATGCCATCTATTTTGTGAAGTGCACCAATCCCTTCTGCAACAACGCAGCCCCACAACATTATACTCCCACCCCCATACTTTACATTCGGGATGGTGTCCTGAGGCTTCAAAGCCTCGCACCTTTTCCACCATATATTCCGTTTATCATTATGGCTGAACAATTACATTATTGTTTCAGAAGACCACAGGATGTGTGTCCTGAAATGATGGTTTTTGTCCCCATGTGCACTTACAAACTGTAGTATGGCTTTTTCTTGGTGGTTTAAAAGTAATGGCTTTTTCCTCCCAGCATAACCTTTCAGCTCAGCTCATTTTACTGTGGATAATGACTCTGTCTTTACAGTTTCAGAGCATCTTTACAAGATCTTTTGTTGTTCTGGAGTTGATTTGCACATTTTGCACCAAAAAAAAACGTTCCGTCTCCTTCCTGAACGGTGTGATGGTTGTACATTCCCATGTTCTTTAAACTTGCTTATTATTGTCTGAACGGATGAATGTGGGACCTTCAGACATCTGAATATTCGCTACACTTGTGGAGATCAACAGTTCTTTTCCTGATGTCTTGGTTGATTTCTATTGATTTTACCATGATGTCAAAAACTAGGCTCTCTGTTTGTGGCTTTATATGCATCCACATGTCTGCCACCAGTTAACTCAAATGGAATCAATTAACCTATCGTAAGCTTCTTAAGCTCAGAATGGAATCATCTGGAGTTTTCTTTTTGTTTAAAGACACAATAAACTTAGTGTATGCATACTGCTGATTTTGATGAAAGTGATAAAACAAACACATAAAAATTCTTCCTCTCTTGATTCTGACATTTAACCAATGCAAAAAAAAATGTGTTAATATTTATTGATCTAAAACGGAAAAAGTTTTCTCTGATTTAATGTTTGACAGTTAAGAAAAAAAAAGTTTTTGTGTTTTTTTTTTCTGGTTTATGTAAATACTGGTTTCAACTGTATGTACATATTAACACCTTACACACACACTGCAGATTAAATAAATACATAAAGTGTCATGTTTTTCTGCTCAATTGTTAATCACTGGGATTGTCTCTCTTTCAGCAATCTGCATATGTGGAAATTTCTCATAGCGAAACATGAAGACGGATGTGTCGTCGTCATCTTTCCTCACTCTGCTGTATATAAGTCCTGTAATGGGCTCGGCACATAGAACATTTCATTTAGTCTGAGACTACAGAGAAGGTGATTTGCATTGTAATCTTCTAACTTGTATAATTATTTTTTGTGTAAATGTATGTAATATTTATGTTTTATGTCTCGTTAGACCTTAAAAGGTGCAGAAATATGAAGTCCGCAGTCTGGTTGTTGTGCCTTATTGGCTTGGCGTTGGCTGTCAAAGTAAGTACAGATTTTATTTTTATTTTATTATTATTATTAATATTATTATTATTATTATTATTATATTTTATTTATTTTTAACAGGAAAAATACATCTGTCTCATATTAATTTACTTACTTACCAACCTCCTGTCTTTCAGCCTAACACTGCTCATAATCGTGGAAAGCATTTCTCCAACTCTGATGAGGTTTGTAAAGATTGTTTATCAAATTCATGCACAATTTTTTAGTTCAATAAAAAAAGGCTTATACTTTGCTGCAATTGTTTTATATATATATATATATGTGTGTGTTAAAACCAGATGTGGCCACGTATTCCTGCACTAAACAACCTGACTCCGGATCAGATTATGCAGCTGGTGCAGAATCTTCTCTTAGCTCTCGGACCTGTTCCGACTCCGACTCCGACTCCAACAACATCAGCAACACCCCCACCTGCTGGACGCTAAATTGTGCTATCTCCTACTCTGGATCTTCTCAGAAAATGTTTGCCTTTAGTTTAGTGTAGTATGGCTTCTGTTAAATGCACAGGATTAATACCCATGTGTACGTAGTTTGCATCGTGTGCTTTGAAACAGCAATTTAAAATTAGGTGGAAAAGCTTGTAATTATCCAAATGTTCCCAGCTGAGATCAGAATCAAACATCATCAGAATCAAATATCTGTATGTTCTTGATAACTGGATGTAAAGCTTCAATAAAACATCTCAAATGAATGATTCTGACTTTTTTTGTTTGTTTATTTGTTTTCTTTTCTTTGCAATAAGTATAACAATTTGTTTAATTTTATAGCAATTAAACATCATTAAAGATGAGATCAAATTAAAAAATGCTTTGTAGTGGTGAAAAAACAAACAAACGAACAAGCCACAAATACAGCAGCAAAAACAAACAAACAAAACTAACAAACAAACAAACAAAAAAGAATTACATCAGTATGTTGTGTTGTGTTGCACTATATGAAGTATATAAATATAATAAATAAATAAATAAAACTATGGAAGTCCAAGCAGGTTTTATGCATCAGCCACTAGGTGGTGGAGAGATTATGTTTAGGAGTTATTCACTTAAACCCATTCTCCTTTTATACTGAACTTTCAGCCTCCTAACCCGTAGCATGACTGCTGATTAATCCTCACTAATCCTCACTAATCCCTACTGTTTTTATGCTTGAAGTATTCATATATACTGTACAATTCCAGAAAAGTGAGAGATTTTATAAATTTGAATGAAATCAAAACTAAAAGACTTTAAAATCACATCAGCCAGTTTCCTATTCACAATAGAACATAGAGAACATAAATATTTAAACTGAGAAATTTTACACTTTCATCCACTAAATGAGCTCATTTCAAATTTGATCTCTGCTACAGGTTAAAATAAAGTGGGACGGGGGCAACAAAGGGCTGAACAAGCAATACATTTTGAAAATATTCAGCTGGGAGAACAACTAGCATCAGGTTAGTAAGATGATTAGCTATGAAAGGGCGTCTCTCAGGAGGAAAGATGGACAGGGGATCTCCATCAGACACAACATAACTCCTAAATGTTTGCTAATGATGCCCTATAGAAATTGAGTGAAAATTGTTAAAACAGGACAAATTGTAAAGAAAACTAAATCAGATTTTTATTTCATATCAGATGTTTCATGGCAAATGTACTAAACATGTGCTGTGCTAAACAAAATTGCATTATTAGTTAATTTGCTTCATTTAGAAAAGCAGTAGGAGTTTGCATGTTCTCCCCGTGCTTGCTGGGTTTCCTCCGGGTTCTCCGGTTTCCTCCCACAGTCCAAAGACATGTAGGTTAGGCTAACTGGCGTTCCCAAATTGCCCGTAGTGTGTGAATGAGTGAGTGTATGTGTGTGTGTGTGTGTCTGTGACCTGCGATGGATTGGCACCCTGTCCAGGGTGTACCCTGCCATGTGCTCTAAGTCTCCTGGGATAGACTCCGCCCCCGTGACCCTGAATACAGGATTAAGTGGTATAGATGATGAGTGAGTGAGAAAAGCAGTATAACTAGAGCTACTGTATATCCACCTGTCCTCACAATGCATGTAGGAAACACAGAGAAATTTGACAGTCTTCAAACTGCATCCTAACACACCTTTCAGCAAAGAGATTATTCAGATAGAAAAATTAAATAGTTTAATAACGATTAAGCTCTTCTGTTCCACACCTTATTGGGCAACAGGAATTCAGCTTAAAAAACTGTTTCACTGAGATTTATTGACACCTGAGCAAACAAACATTGGGAAATGAGTTTTGAAATCATATGCGATAAAACTGGAATGAACATTAGCTGTCACTAATATGTTACCATAACACTTACTAACAAAACAAACTTCATAGTAGATTATTAATAATATTTGTAACAATAAGGTAAATTTCTTATTTGTGCTTTATGTACTTCAATGCTTATTTAGCTTGAATTTTATATATATATATAAACAAAGTCAACCATTTTCATGCCCACGTGTCTACATGTTAATCGCTGGGATTATCTCTCTTTCAGCAATCTGCATATGTGGAAATTTCTCATAGCAATAAATGGACACGGATGTGTCGTCGTCATCATTCCTCGCTCTATATAAGTCCTGTAATAGACTCAGTCATAGATAAGTTTGTTTAAGACTACAGAGAAGGTGAATCTCATTGTAATGGTCTACCTTATATAATTATTTATTATTTAAATGTATGTAATATTTATGTTTTATGTCTCGTTAGACCTTAAAAGGTGCAGAAATATGAAATCCGCAGTCTGGTTGTTGTGCCTTATTGGCTTGGCTTTGGCTGTCAAAGTAAGTACAGATTTTGTTTTTATTTTATTATAATTTTTAACAGCAAAAATACATCTGTCTCATATTAATTTACTTCTTTTCCAACTTCCTGTCTTTCAGCCTAACTCTGCTCATAATCACGGGAAGCACTTCTCCAGCTCTGAGGAGGTGTGTAAAGATTGTTTAACAAATTTTTAATTAACTATTTAGAAAAAAAGACTTACTGTATATATAGATTTATTGTATTTACTGTATATTTTATGTTTGTTTGTTTTTTTCTCTATATATTGATATGTGTGTGTTAAAACCAGATGTGGCCACGTATTCCTGCACTAAACAACCTGACTCCGGATCAGATTATGCAGCTGGTGCAGAATCTTCTCTTAGCTCTCGGACCTGTTCCGACTCCGACTCCGACTCCAACAACATCAGCAACAGCCCCACCTGCTGGACGCTAAATTGTGCTATCTCCTACTCTGGATCTTCTCAGAAAATGTTTGCCTTTAGTTTAGTGTAGTATGGTTTCTGTTAAATGCACAGGATTAATACCCATGTGTACGTAGTTTGCATTGTGTGCTGTGAAACAGCAATTTACATCATGGGGGAAAAGCTTGTAATTATCCAAATAAACCCAGCTGATATCAGAACCAAATATATGTATGTTTAGGTTCTTGATAACTGGACATGAAGCTTGAATAAAACATGTCAAATAAATGATTCTGACTTTAAGTATTTTTTGTTTGTTTGTTTTTTTAAACAATTTGAATATTTGTAAAACACTTAAAACGTCATTAATACACATCAAAAAGATGAGTTCAAATAGTAGTTGAAAAATAGTGGAACAGGTGATAAAAGTGTAAACAGTGTTGCACTGTATGAAGTATCCGAATATAATAAATATTTAAAACTATGGAAGTCCAAGCACAGTCTTATGCCTCAGCCAATAGCTGGTGGTGAGATTATGTTTGTTTTGGATTTTTGTTATGTTTGGAGTTATTAACTTTAACACCTATCCAGTTATACAAAATTTCCAGCCTCCTAACACGCAGCATGACTGCAGATCAGGAAAGGACCATCCCCAAAGGTGGGAACATAAAATTGTCCAAAAGTTACAAAATGTATAATTCCAAAGTAGCGTACGTTTACCGAATTCAATTTTACTAATGTAGTGCCTATAACAGTAGTCATTGTCACAAAGCAGCTTTATAGAGTTTAAAAAATATGGAAATAAGTTTGAAAAGTTTGAGCGAATGTATTGATATAATGATCAGGGCTGCGTTTCCCAAAAGCATCGTAAGCCTAAGAAGTTTGTGAAAATGATCGTACGACTGATATTACGGTCTGTTTCCCAAAACCATCATTACTTAAGTACTGTAGCATTTGAAAATCTTAGTAGATCTACAAGTGCTCTGGAGTAACTGTAAAGCCTAAGTGTATTGTAAGGAGACAGAGTTATGAGGTCACCTGCTGGACAACTGGCAAATTGCACCTAAAATTTACTTCTCTTCAAAGTCATTTTTCATTTTATTTGGACGTATATTTTTATGCATTTTCTACTCATTACACAATGCTATATAGAAATAATAACAAATAAATAAATAAAATAAAAATGACATAATAAATGTTAGAATGAAAAAAGTACACTGTTGTACACGGACATTTCGAGCGTTGTACAAAGGTTGTATTTAACAGAAAATATTTAAAGTGCTTTAAAGATGGCACAAATAAAGGAGGAACTCAAAAAATGTGTCAATGACTTGCTGGCATGGGTGAAACCCAGCCATCTATTGAACATGTCTTGGTTGATCATCATGAAATCTCATCTCAACTTCAAATTCAATATAGCAATGTCGTCACAGATTTTTTGTTTTTCTTTATTTGTATATGACTGCCCTTAAACCTACTGAAAATTATATGTTTTTATAGCTCCACCTCCTCTAAAATAATAAAATAAAATAAATTTCTTCTTTTTGAAAAATGTCTTCTCTTTGTTCTTTGGTTTCAGCCATTTTGCTAGTGTCTCCACCCCTAGGCATGTGCTTAGTTATTTTTTTCTCCTATTAGCAAATTCACATCAGGTGAAGATAAGTAGGCTAAACTTTTCAAAAATAAATGTAAGAGCTTATTTACTTATTTACTTTTATGTGAGATAAGCAATTGTTGGTAAAGAAATTGATAAATAATTCTACTTAAATAATTAAGGTTTCATATAAATATCGAAATGATGCTGATGTAATTTCTGGCAAGGACTGGAGCAAGACAGTGTTTTTACTGTACAACAGTTCCAGTTAATTTATGTTTTTATACTTGCGCAAGAAGAAATTACTGGACTTTTATGTTATTCGAGTTGAATATACATTCACACAAATAGAAGAAGAAATGGAAATCACAAACTTAAAGCAGGGCAACGTGCAGTTGTGTTAAGTGCATTTTTGGGAAACGCACGTGAAACAATTACGAACGTTTGCAAAATGACTACTTGAAAATGCTCTTAAGCGCTAAGATCAGTAGTTATTGGGAAACGCAGCCCAGATTGTTCCTGATAAGCAAGCCGAGGCCGACGGAGGTGAGGTAAAAAAAATATATATATTTAAAAAACCCTGAGATGGCAAAAGGAAAAACCTTGAGAGGAGCCATCTTCTTAGAAAGTCGTCCTCATATGGTGATAACGTATAGCAGGGATTATAAAAGAATACAAAAGAATGGGTTTAAGTTAATAACTCCTAATCTCACCACCACCTAATGACTGAGGCATAAAATTGTGCTTGGAGTTTTCTTTATTTATATTTACTGTATATACTGCATATAGTACAACACAACACTACTTACTCATCTAACCTCTAACCTAACTGTATATTGTTGTTGTTGTTGTTGTTGTTGCAGCTAAGATTTTATTTGAAGTGTCTGAAGTACTTTCTTTTTGATGTGTGTTAGTGTTGTTTTAAATGTTATAAAAACAAAACAAATACACAAAATCATCATTATTTATTTAAGATTTTATTGAAGCATCATGTCCAGTTATCAAAAACATACACATATATGTTTGTTATTCATCCTATTATGCAGGGTCAGCTGGTTCAGAGAAATATTTGGCCACATCTGGTTTTCACAAACACATATCAATATGCAAAGCAAATAAAAAAGAAAAAAAGAAAAATGCATCAATATATGCATTAAATCATTTTGTGATATTGAATTAAAGAAAACAGAATTCATTTTTTAAGCAATCTTTACACACCTCCTTAGAGCTGGTAAAGTCTGAGTGCTTTACACAATTTTAATTAGTGTTAGGCTAAAAGCTGGTACGTAAGTAAATAAATATGAGATAAATGCATTTTTCTGTTAAAAATAATAATAAATAAATAAATAATGATCTGTACGTATTTCTAAGATAGAACATTACAATGTGATTCACTAAATGATCTAATGTATGTGCCAAGCCCATTACAGGACTTATACAGTATACAGTTAAGAAAGATGATGACAACACAGCCATGCTCCTGTTTCACTACAAGAAATTTCCACATATGCAGATTGCTGAAAGAGAGATAATCCCAGCGATCGACAAGTGGGCAGAAAAACATGAGACTTTACATGTTTCTTTAATCTGCAGTGTGTTTGTTAATGATGATAATTAAATAATTGCAAAAGCATTCCAAAATGCAAAGTAAAGAGTATTTATTATGAACAAATATGAAGGCTTGCTCAACACATTGCTAAACATAGTTGCATATTTTTGTAACAATTCTTTTCATTTTTTTTAGATATTTCTTTTTAATTTTCAGAGTCAGAAAAAATTAAATACATCCATAAACACAAAGCAACTAAATAAATAAACAAAATGTAATGAAACCAGTATTCAAATACAGCTGCTGCAAGTTAGGTACACAGTCTATAATTATATCTTCATGAAAGTATTCAGCGGGTTCATCACTACAGGAAAGCTTATACTGTTTTCTCTTTTAATTTTCCTATATGACTTTATGACAAATTTTTTATGACCTCTTAAAAATATTATCACTATAAACTAACTAGATTTCTGAGCTACAACTAACAAATTTTACAACTGCAGTATAAACCGTTTAGCCTTTTTATATTCATACATTTCATGATTAAGTTTTAAATAAAATAAAGATTAAGTGCAAACTGTAATAATTGATTCCCATTTTTTTTCTAAAAAACCTTTCATAATCACATGCCCACATATAATTGGAAGGTTTTAAAAAATAATTAATTAAATCAAATTTGATTAACATGACCATATTTAGGAAGGTGGAGCCAACTTAATCTCCAAGGTAAGCGTAAGCTGTTTTTACATCTATGTTTGGTCATAATGACCTTTCTTGAGCAACAGTGTTGGTTGCTCAACTATCAGTATAAAGTATAAATAGAGAGTCAGAAACTGGATACTGGACTAAAAAGAAGAGGAGGTAAGTACCTGCCAATGAAGGTGTGCAAGTTTAGATTTTATTGAACAATGTACAGATATTGATGCTTTAATTTATGTAAGGTCATGACCAATTTTTTTTTTTTTTTTTAGATGGGATTGAAATTACTTACAAAAAAGACTTATTTTTTAAATCACACTTACCCTGATGGTCTTAACTTTTGTTTTTGTTTATTTACAGCACAAATGGATATTCTGTTTCTGGTGTCATTATTGTTTGTTGGCACAATTGCCCGTGTAAGTTAAGCAATTTGTTCCTTATCTTGTCAAAATTCTAAACAAATTTGTTATAATATTTAGTATCACATTCAGTAATCACTTAACATGACAATATATAAAATAAAAATATAAAAAACACATATGTTTAAATTTCTTCTTCATATTTACAGCCAGAAAATGGATGGCAGAATGGTCAGCAAGGGTCTGGACGAATGGGAGGAGGTTCTGGACCAATGAGCGGAGGATCTGGGCCAATGGGTGGAGGGACTGGGCCCCTACAAGGAAAATTTGGTCCAGTGGGAGGTGGATTTGGACCAATGAGAGGCGGTCCTGGACCAGTGGGAGGAAGAAATGGGCCAATGGGAGGAGGATTTGGACCAATAGGAGGAGGATCTGGGCCAACGGGAGGAGGGAATAGGCCAATGGGAGGAGGTTTTGGACCAATGGGAGGTGGATTTGGACCAATGGGAGGTGGATTTGGACCAACAGGAGGAGGTCCTGGTCCAATGGGTGGAGGATCTGGGTTTATGGGGGAAGGATTTGGAACAATGAACCAAGGTCCCAGACCAATGAGAGTGGGATCAGGACCAATGGAAGCTGGTTCTGGGCCAATGGCAGAGGGTTCTGGTCCAATGACAGGAGTATCTGGGCCAATTGGAGGAAGATCTGGACCAATGATAGGAGAGTCTGGGCCAATGGGTGGAGGGACTGGGCCCCTACGAGGAAAATTTGGTCCAGTGGGAGGTGGATTGGGACCAATGAGAGGCGGTCCTGAACCATTGGGTGGACGGACTTGGCCAATGGGAGGAGGATCTGAGCCAATGGGAGGAAGATCTGGACCAATGATAGGAGAATCTGGGCCAATGGGTGGAGGGACTGGGCCCCTAGGAGGAAAATTTGGTCCAGTGGGAGGTGGATTTGGACCAATGAGAGGCGGTCCTGGACGGACTGGGCCAATGGGAGGAGGATTTGGTCCAATGGGAGGAGGATTTGGACCAATAGGAGGAGGATCTGGGCCAATGGGAGGAGGGACCAGGCCAATGGGAGGAGGTTTTGGACCAATGGGAGGTGGATTTGGACCAATGGGAGGTGGATTTGGACCAACAGGAGGAGGTCCTGGTCCAATGGGAGGAGGATCTGGGTTTATGGGGGAAGGATTTGGAACAATGGACCAAGGTCCCAGACCAATGAGAGTGGGATCAGGACCAATGGGAGCTGGTTCTGGGCCAATGGCAGAGGGTTCTGGGACAATGACAGAAGGATCTGGGCCAATTGGAGGAGGATCTGGACCAATGAGAGGTGCATCTGGGCCATTGACAGGAGGTCCTCGCCCAATGGGAGGTTATGGATCAATGAGAGGAGGTCTTGGCCCAATTGGAGGAGGATCTGGGACAGTGGGTGGAGGGCCTGGACTAATGGGAGGTGAATTTGGACCAACAAGAGGAGGTCCAGGGCCAGTGGGAGGAGGGTCTGGACAAATGAAAGGAGGTCCTGGCTCAGGTGGAGGAGAATCTGGGCCAAAGGGAGGAGGAGAATCTGGACCAACTGGAAGACACCCCTGGTCAATAAAAGAGGGTCATGGACCAAAGCTTCAATCTCATAGGCCAGAGAATGAAAGTTTTGTGCTAATGGGAGGACATTATGGGCAGAAGAATGAGAGTTTTAAGCCAAGGGCTGAACACCATGGGCAGAAGAATGAAAGTTCTGAGCCAACAAGGGAACATCATGGGCCAAAAAATGAAGGTTCTGGACGACTAGATAAAAGAAGATCTCAGTCTCCAGTTGTGGTGAGTTTATATCTATATAATATATAGGTATAAACTCATATATATAATCTTCGGGTTGCTTGCCACTTACATATAACTCTTTAACAGCCTGGTCAGATGAGAGCATCAGATCATGACCAATCTGGACTCCAATTTGTGAATAAGAACTCCAATGATGTAAATGACAGAAACGATGTGAAACAAGACTTCCCAGGCTGGCCAAAAAATGTAAGATTGTTAAAGCTTAGGTGTTAATAGATATTCTCTATACACCAATCTGTAGGCAGAAGTCATGTAAAGAAATAGGAATGCATTACAGCTGTAAATTCAGATGTTAGTAGGCGATGTACTATTTGTTTTTGGTTTAAGGTTAACATTGCAACAAGAAAATTATGTTAGTGTGAGAATGTTACTCCTACATAGCCAAGTAGTGAGTTATAAAAACTTGATTATTTGTTTGTAACTACATGAACAACATGTTTAAATGTAGCTGACTTAAAGTTTAAATTCACTTACATATAAGAATATTTGAAACATAAATAGAAGGACAATCATTATGTGTGTTTATTTAAAACAAACCCCAGTCCCCAGCTTGACCATTAAATGGGTTATATTGCCCCAAACTCAAATCTCCCAAAATTAACAAAACCTTAGTTGAAACAGATTTCTGAAATTTACCTGTGGTTTTAAACACATTAGTGATAATTTTGTTAAAGTTTAATGTCAATGTTTTGGACAGGATTTTGGATTTGCGGGGCCTTTAGATTTTCCTGCAAATGGAGGAGGGCCACGTAGGGGAGGACCACATGGGGGAGGACCACATGGAGGAGGACCATATGGCCCAGTAAGTGCACCCAGTGAAATCCTATGAATTGTTTGTCTCAGTAATTCAACATACCAAATGTTTCAGAGTAATTCATCCCATGCTTGTGTTAATACATGCTGCCTGAAATTATAGCAAACCAAATTGATCTGTTTCTTATTAGAAAAGCAAGCATTTGCTTGTTTGTTTATGTTTGTTTGTGTGTTTGTTTGTGAAATCTTTCATACATTTCAAGCAACAAATAATCTGTTTTAATGACAGAGTAATAAAATATATATTTTTAAATTATTAGTAAAAATTTGCAATATAAAAAAATATGTTTACTAATCTGAAATAATTATAATAGAAATTAACAGAAGAGATGAAATATATCAAATATCATTTGCATTTTATTTTATTGTTTTAATGACTATAATAGAAGCATTGCGTTTAACTCAATATCAAAATATTTAATTAATTCAATTTCTTTAAAAAAAATTGAGAGGCCTGTAAGCTCCTGTATGTCCTGTATGCTATACTCTATATAAAATGTATTCACATTGTGTGAATTTTGTTCTAGCCCACTCCAAAGTTCGTCCCAGTTTTCAAGGTAAGATATTTGTGAATATTAAATTTACGGCATCTGGCAGATTCCCTTGTCAATAGTGACTTACATATTTATCTCATTATACATCTGAGCAGTTTAGACTTAAGGGCCTTGCTCAAGGACCCAACGGGGACAATTTGGTGGTTGTGGGATTTGAGTCTGGGATTTTCTGAACCGTAGTCCAATTCATTAACTGCTACTGTGCGCCTGATCTTATAGTGATGAGATTCTAATATTATGCATGGTTTATTGTTATTTATTATAAGATGATGATTATATGATTGTGTAAAGCTGCTTTGTGACAATGTCAACTGTTAAAAGTGCTATACAAATAAAATTGAATTGAATTGAATTATCTACTGTATCATCCATCTTTTATAACTTCACATACAGATGGACAACATTACACTCCAGGTGGATATTATTATTATTATTATTATTATTATTATTATTATTATTATTATTATATAAGATGTAGTCTAGTGATTTGAAGACAAGGCAGCATTTATGAAGTTGTTTTTTTTTATTTTAGGGTCTTAATTTCACTCTGCCCCTGAATGAGGTAATTACAGTATCTATCTATCTATATCTATATTTCTCTCTCTCTCTCTCTCTCTCTCTATATATATATAT
>QMIH01001261.1:45447-65462 GCA_003987875.1 Clarias batrachus
TCTATCTATCTATCTATCTATCTATCTATCTATCTATCTATCTATCTATCTATCTATCTATCTATCTATCTATCTATCTATCTATCTATCTATCTATCTATCTATCTATCTATCTATCTATCTATCTAGTTTGTCTCTTTGTAATTATTTTGCATAGAATCTTACCTGCACGGTTGCCTTTTAATTACAGGACACCTGACACCCAGAGATCATCAATCACTATAACATAAATGACTTTACACAATTGTAAGATAATGTAGAAGTTTTATTTCAGAGTCCTTTGTTCAGTTTATGGTTTGCAACTCAAACTGATTTATCCTAATCTGTGAGTGATGTAGATGTCTGTATATGTGTACTCGGATCCTTTATTAAATATTAAGATTGTAATGATTGATTTTTTTTTTCATCATTCATTAAACGCATCAGCATCCACACTGTTCTCTCATGTCTTTATTTTGGTTTAAAATAAATAGATTCTTAGGAATGCATGACTTTCTAAAATGTCACAATATAACCCTACTGGTCCTGCACAGGAACATTAATCCTTTCTTAAAATATAAACATTGTACATGAAGACTTATAGGTAGACTTAACAGGTCATAAAGTTGTAATGATGCAGCTAAAATGAGCATTTAAGGTCCAAATTATACTCCATGGAATCCAAATCAGAGACATTAAACATCCCTGGCAGTACAACTGGTTTGATTGTACTGTTTAATTGTGAGATGAAAAGTACAGGCAGGGTTTTATATTACTCTTTCTGATGAATGATTGTGAAGGTGAAAGACAAAAGCCAGCAGTTACAGTAGGTAGTCAAGGGGGATGCGCGGCAAAACGACAGCTGCTGAAATAAATCTGTCGTATTTCGTGTCATTCATGAAACGACTGCCATGTGGGGCAAAGTGACATTTCATTTGACGTAGTTTTCAAATATAATTAGAGCTTCAGTCATAAAAAAAGTTGTATTTTGTATTGAAGAAATACTATAACAAACATGAAAAATCTGAACCAGAGCTATACATATTTACTGTACAGTAATGAGTTGTTGTTTTTTTTTAAGAAATTGGTTAAATTTTGTTCAGACAGAGAATCAAGTTAACTAGCTAACAATTTTATTTGTACAAAGAATTAACTGTTATATAGCCTCCATTTGTATTTGTTTATTGTCATTTTTTAAAAAAAATGTTTACATAAGAAAATGAAATTCTCCTCTTTAATTTTCTACCTAGTCTAATCAGCACTCAATTGGACGCATAAAGTTTTCCTGAGCGTACCGGCAGAATGAGACTAATGATTATGAATGCGTTGGGAAAAACAGCAAAGAGACTGACTGAGCATTTCAATAATTCAATGATAAATTAGTGATTTCTTTGATTTCAGCTTTAGTGATGAGTGTGATCATGTCATGTCATCATCTCCACAGCAGTGGATGCACCTACTGTATAATTCATGTTTCATACGAATTACATAATCTAAATTTGTTTTCTATTAGTTTATATAAAGGCAGACATTCTATATTTCTATAAGTCTATATTTTTCATGTCTCTGAGGAGATTATACACAGAGTTTTCACCAAGTTTGCTTTCATTATTTTACAAAATCATAATGTCGTCATTGTAAGCGCACTTAAATAAAAATAGTCTTACAAAAGCTATGTATCTTATATTGGTTTATTATAATATTATATATTATATATTTATTATATATTATATATTATATATTATATTAATGCACATTAATTAATCTGACAACACCTGTGGCACACCCACTTTTTCTGATGCACACCCAGTGTTTTCTGGCTACACGAGTGTTACACATGATAAAATATAAAGGATCACTGTGTTAACATTTACTTTGCTTAAATTTGATGCGAATAAGAAACGCCTATATTTCATTTAAATTCTAAATTTGTACTGTAATTTTAGTACTGTGATTGTAAATTCATTTAATGTTTCACTTTTATTTTATAAGGTTTTGCCGGTGGTGGTACAGCGCATTTTTATGGGGGTAAAAATGTAATTTGTTAAAACGTTTTCATTAATTATTAAAGAAAATTATGATGATCAAAACGGCCTACTGCATTTCATTCCTGCATTTTCAAAGCAAAAAAACATTGACATCTGCTGGCGCAGTAGAAAGTCCTGACAATGTTTGAATTTTGTGGTCATTTAGTTTAATTTATTTCTACTACAAATTTAACGAACACAAAATATAAGATGACACAAATCCCTACACCCGTAGCTTTTCGACATACACATGATAAAATCTAAAGGCTTAACCTTTACTTAAATTTGATCCTAATAAGATTTAATTTCATTTCAATTCTAAATTTTTCCTGTAATTTTAGTACTGTCATTAGGAATTTGTTCAAATTTTTCACTTGATTTTATCCGCTATTATCCCTTGAGAGAATGAACGAAGGCCTGAGGCGTCAGTCTATGGTTATATAGCGCCACTCAGCGGTAAAAGCCAGCAAATGCACAAACCACGTGAGATGCAGGGCTAAAACCATTATTCTGCTTGAGTACCATCTGTAGATGATAAGTTGCAGCATATCTTGGAGCAGCACAAGCACAAGATCAAAACTCGATAACAATCCTACAAAAACCCATGGCATATGAATTTAATCTTCTTCAGAGGCAAAAGTTCTTAAGGAGAAATTTCCTAAAAACGAAACTGAAAGTGGCTCTCTTCTCTTCTTGCTACCATCCTTGTTAAGATTCTCAGGACAAATGGCAAACAATCCAACAAAAATATGTAAGCCTGCTTCAATTGGTTTTCCACTGACATTAAGAACAAGTTTTAAATGACTGGACATGAACTTGGTTTTGGTCGCTCGTATGCCAAAAATGTTTCGTATTCCGAGGCAAAGTTTTTGCAGAGAGTAATAACAGGATGCATCACATATCTACTCTACGTCATAATAAGTACCATCCCCTCTGTAAAACCACCATCTCCCCATTAGATGAATAATGCTGATTATTTTGTTATATTTGTCATGAAAATGAAATATTAAAACTCACTATGCATGATAATCTTTGATCTAATAATGGCGAGTAGCCGATCAGAATTCACAAGAGTTTTCAAAATGACTGACAGAATTAATGAGAATAAAAGATGATTTCCTTACCCAATTTGTGTTTCATTCTCGAGTTAAAAAAGGGGTTTTGTTTTTTCCTTAGATTTTGTGGCTTCACCTACATGCTTGGGTACAATAGGTTCAAAAATAGATGCTATAATAGTAATTTGATTTGTGTGTGTGTGTGAGAGAGCGAGAGAGAGAGAGAGAGAGAGAGAGAGCGAGAGAGAGAGAGAGTTCTCTAATCTTGTGAAACAATATAGGAGAAGATTAGATGCTGTTTTGTTGGCAAAAGAGGGTTGTACAAAGTATTAAACATCAGGGGTGCTAATAATTGTGGCACCCGTGATTTTATGTTAAAGAATTATTTCTTAATGAGGGATTTTTTTTTCCAATGAATAAATGCACTTGAATTAAAGGTTGGAATTTCCTCTTTTTTTCATTGTGGTTGCATGTTATTTAGAACTAAACGGAATTTTTAGAAGCTAAAGAACACATCTTAACCARGGGTGCCAATAATTATGGAGGGCACTGTATATATATAATATGTTATTATATATTATATATTATATATTAAGTATTACTTATTACAGAATTAGAGAACGTTAAACTGAAAGGGACCTTAAGATTTTGCCTCATTATTTGAGAATAAATGCGCAAATCTTGCAAATTGCCACCTATTTCCTTTATATGTTGCTTACAAAGCTGCAGACTTCCTTGTATTATTTAATGTCTCAAGGAATAGTTCAGGCTTCCTGAAGGCTTGCATGACACTGTATAGCTGAGCAGCTTGAGAAGAATGTTTTGTTAAGCCACACAGTGACCGGTGTATCATTCAAGGATAATGAAAAACATCTAACTTAAGCAATAAGCCAGTGAGAAACAAGTGATGACAGATGATCAGGCCGGTAATTAGTAGAGTATACTACTGATTGTGAATGCTGAGTGGTTGGAACAGACAAGATGGGAAATAAGGTTTCTGGTGTTGCTTTTGTTGCATAAACAACCAGTTTTTTAATTGAATCTTTAGTCACTTTGCAGTCTTCTCCTTATTTCTTTCATTTAAAATACTATGTGACTCAAATGGTTAAGGGTTACTACTGTAGGTTATTGATTAAAAGGTCAGGGGTACGAGGCCCAACTCCTTCAAGTTGGCACTGCTTGAGGTAGACCATTAGCTCTGACACGGCATTCTGACACTAGTTTTCTAGACATTAAAAAATATAAAAAATTATATATAATTTCGCTGTGTTGTAAATGACATGTTACACATAATTGGTTGTTATTAGTATTATTATTATTAATTTAATATGAAAAAATTAGGCAGGTTAAGACTTTTGAACTGTACTTTACACACAGATGAATACACTGTACTGTATAGACATTACGCTGTCACAATCATGGCTGCCAGTGTAGACGGTTAGTCATGAGATTAGGAGAGATTGAAGTGACTCGCTGGTGGTATCAGTTTACACCCAGCAACTCACAAAAAATGTTCATTCATACAAACTGAACCTAAATACAATAAAACTGTTTTATTTATTTATTTATTGTTAAGGACAAAACAAACCTATCAACAGAACAGAGGGATTATAGGATTACAGATATAATTTTACAAATATTTGATGTCAATATATAATATATAATAATCCTGTTTTCAAAATACATATTATTATTATTATTATTATTATTATTATTATTATTATTATTATTATTATTTACATACGATCTTTCATATTTGAATTCAAAATCTTAAAGAAAATAAATATATAAACTTACATTTAAACATAATATTTTTTGATGAATAATGGGTAAATAACTTTTGCTTTATTAAGAATATTTCCACTAAAATGCTACTATTTCATAAATATTAACTTGTCAGATAAATTATAAATCTGTATATTGTTTACAGCAGTGTGTACAAAAAACAACATGAAATATCAAATATATTGTGATGAACAATAACAAAGCTGTTAGTCTATTTTATATTGAGTAATTTAGCTTTTAATTATTATCATAAAGAGTAGAGATGTTTACATGTGCTGCAAAGCTCAACCCATATGCGCAAGCTTGTTTAGGATTAATGCTAATATGGTTTGTCGTAATAACAATTAGACTCTAGAAATATCTTCTTGAGTAACATCCATGGTTGTTCAACAATCATTACCATCAACATTGTCAGTATTAATAGAGCCTGAGACGAGCACTGACACGATACACAGCACAGGTAAGAGTCGTCTGGTTTCTTATCTCTCCTCGTATGTGAGTACGCTCTTTCTGACGGTAACGTGCAACTATTATTTCAGGCAGCAATGAATTCCCTGTTCGTGGTTGTGTTACTGATCATTGGAGCGACTGCTCATGTGAGTCAAATCATTTCATTTTACTTATAAATTGATCATAAAATGTTCTGACAGAAGTGCAGGTTTGTATTGATGTTCTTTATAAAAACAAAAAATGTTATTATTATGATAAGAGCTCATTTTTCAAGACTTGTCCAGTGATACAACAATAAACAGATTTAAAAGCCTTTCATTTGACATGTATGGAGGGAGTCTCCAGTGGCAGAGCTACCTTGAGGATAGAGGAGTGTATCTGTCAGTGTTTTTCCCAGTAAATAATATATTACAGTATATATAAATGTAAATAATTGCTGCACAGCAGGGGTGACATGAGAAAAATATTATAAAAAGCAGTAATCAATAATAAATTAAACACCTGCAACTTCTTTTTTCATGCTTGCAAAGGTCTACAAAGTAGCTTTTTATATAATATGTAATATCTTTCTTTCTTTCATTCTTTATCTATGTTTTTTATGGAGTATACATTTTTGGAAAATATTATTCATTTACTTATTTGATGAATATATTTATTTGACTAATATGATAATAAAATCATAAAGTAAACATGTGTAAGAAAGTTTATTAAAAATAAATAAAATAATAATATTAATATTATTAACAACAACAACAATAATAATAATAATAATAATAATAATAATAATAATAATAATAATAATAAATACCTAAGACTTTTGCCCCCCTATTCTACAAGGCTGCAGTTTTTTTTTTTCCTTTCAGAAGAGTGAAAAAAATCTACATGGTACAGGAGAGACTGTTTATAACTGTTTTATAAAAGTAATTAGTTTGTTGTTGTTTTTTTATGCTTCATCATGTAGTTATAAATTAATGAAATGTACAATGCATTACTTATTACTAAATAAAATTGTAATTGTTGGTAAATTTCTGTTGTGTTATGTGTTAGAGAAATAAAACACTAGCTGACTTGCGCATTCAGCATGTTTATAATGAAAATGATGAGAAACCAATATTCGGTGGAACCTGCATAAGAACACTGAACCCAAAGTCCCATTCCTCATTATTATGTGAAGTTTTAATCAGAGCTTTTTAATGACAGAATTTTGGATCTTCGAGGCCTTCAGGTTATGGAACACAAAGAGGAGGACCACCACACGCCGCTGGACGACCCCCTCATGTATGTTCTAGTCATCACATTCTTTCTCAAACGTTTTTGTCCAGGTTCAGGTTGTTCACTTCATATAGATTCACTCAGTTCTTATAAATAACTCTGTTTACTGCATAAAAGCTTTCCTGCTTCATCTGAAGGAACAAACTGTTGAAGAACCAATATTAGTCACATAACGTGTCAGCAGGGGTCGAATAACAGTGTCAGTTCAACCCATACAAATTTTGTCTTTCATGAATATTCTGTAAAACATTGTAAACCTGATTTTTTTTTTCTTTTTTTCGTGTATACCTTCAGAGAAGTGGAAAACCATTCTGGCCTCATCACCCTTCACCAGGTTCCAATATAATGCATGGAATACTGCTGAAATCCAACGACACAGTAAGTTTCATAACTTACTAACATAACAGCAACAGAAACAGTTTGTAGAGATATGAAAAAAAAAAAAANNGATTCTGTATATAATAGAATATTAATTACACAAATGAAAAAAAAAGATTTTTATTCAAATATTTAAATTTATTTAATTTGTTAATATTAAGTCTTAATTAAATTAAATGTTTCTTATAAAATATCTAACTTTATACATAGATGTAAATACTGTATACTAGTTGTCATGTTCTCACAATTATACAATAATCGTTCAGAATTGACTATAACTTGCTTATAATTGTTTTTCTATCAAACTTACTACCATAACATGGGTTACATTTGAATTAATGACTATTTGATATTTATTTATAAATCATCAATATTAAGGAAAAGTGTAATGTGATGACAGAATTATGACTTGTGTTGCAGAGCCGCCTGAATTTCACAGTTGTGTACCAGGTATGAGCTTCATCATTCTTGCAGAAATATAATAAAATATATTTCAAACCTGATTAAATGTTTTTAACCAATCTTTTATATATTTTGTGTGTAGACTGTGAACATCACACTGCAGGTATTCATTCATTCATTCATTCATTCATTCATTCGTTTGTTTGTTTGTTTGTAAATTAATAAATCTTATTTTCATTTGTTTTCCTAGAATGCCAACACCACTCTCCCAATCGCACAGGTGATGTATTATTTTCAGTTATTAGCTGTAGACATTATTTAATAATATTAAATAATTGTTTAATTTTTTTTTTTGTCTCCCAGGGAGAGAATATTTTCATTCTACCATGTGTTGTAAGTTTATTGTTATGCTTTTATTAAGAAATTTACAAGTTAAAGCAAACAAAAAGTTATAGATTAAATAACTTAATATATTGTTTTTATTAAATTCTGCATTTTTAGCCTAAAGGACCTCCACCCAAGGTACAATCTTTAGATCTTAAATGATGATCAATATATTGAATATACTAATAACAGATACAACTACAATAATAATAATAATAATAATAATAATAATAATAATAATAATAATAACCATCTTCTTTTATAGGATGGAAGAAAACCACCTGAGGGATTAACGGTGTTTAGATAATATCTAATTCAATTTGATAAATATTAATATTTTTATTACTATGACATAATGTATTTGTTTTTATTCCTATTAATGTACCACAATAATTTTTTTCTTCATTTTTCTCCTTCCTAGTCCTACGTTAAGATTATTTCCAAGTACAATTCTACAGTAAGTCCATTTTAATTGATTGTAATGCTTATTCTTATTTGACTTTTAAATACTTGTATAACACTTAAATAAAAATATATACATCTACACTGTTTTCTTTTTTTTACTTGCATATTATTATTCATTCACACAACTTGTTTAATTTTTTTTAATTTCTTGTTTTTTAACAGACTCAACTTTCTTTTCAATTTGGTGTGATTCAAGGGGTAGGAAATAGTTTTCAATCAGTTTCTCATTAATAAAGAATAGGCGTATAAATGTATGGTTTTAAATCATTTAAATTTCTCATTTTAAACTCCCAAATATAGCTCCAACCATCCATGATGGTAAGTAAAAACTGCAATATTTTTTATTCTTGTTTCATTTCATAATTGTATTCTTTTAATTTTTTTTTCCATTTTTATGCTGCAGTTTGGATCTGACAGTCATGAATATTGACCGCAATTAAAGACAAAGGTTCACCAGCACATATATATATATATTGTTTGTTGTTCCTTTTTATTCCCAGGTTGCTACATGACCTGAGTTCATGTATCATTCTACAATCAACAAGAAATGATTTTAGTAAAAGTCATTTTAAAAAACTAAAATTGATTTAATAGAATGGTTAGAATTGTATTTTGACTATTAAACTCATCTGCATCCACAGTTTCCTTTTTTCCTGTGTTCACTGTACTACTGATCAAAGGAGGAATAATTACATGCACTGGTTGTTTATTATTTATAAAGTTTTTTTATTTTTTTATTGTCAGTTAATACAGGTGAAGTGTAGAACTAAAAGTTGTTATAACTGTTACACAAAGAGTTGCATTGCTGGATTCATGGTTGTGTTGGACATACTGTATGTCGGTGTGACAGGTGAGACCGGTTTAAGCTCTCTGAATGCTTGTCTCAGAAATCTGTGGAGGGAAATGGAACAGCCTGTATTTACACAAGATATAAGTCATATATAGCATCCCAATATTTACTTGTAATACACAAAATCAATCATATGATCAGCTCTGGTACAGTACTCACACGATTCTCTTCAGATCTACGGCTGGAAAAATTGTAGTGCTGGATCCTGTCATGTACAACAAAACAAACCCACAGTCACTTCAGTTTATTACAGATTAATAGATGTAATAAAGCCATGAGTGTGTTTTTACCAGCTGCCCCCCTGGAAGATCGCCACGGTTATCAGGGGGCGGAGTCATGCGCACCGGCTCCGACAGCTTCCCATTGTTCTGATACGATAAACATATTTTCACCTTTTAAATTCCAAGAACAAACATCAACAACAGCTACTGTAATCTATGTTCATCACTTATCACTAGTCCAGCTGTTCTGCTTCACTATCAGTTAATCTCTCAGTGATGTGGGGAAAAATGAGAGTAAAAGAAAAGACAAACAAGGTAAAGAGACATAGAATAAGGGATAAAGATGTAATGATTGTGAGCTAGAGCAGAGCTCCTGATTGGTTAGTTTCTGTATGACATCATCACCCAATGCTTTTTGATGAATTTAGCGTTTGGGTTCTATACAGTATGTCACTTTATTTAATGTAAGAAGATTATTTTTGGATCTTTTTGGAAGAGAAACACTTTGAGTAATTTACTGGACATTACCTGTGCAGGCTGAGGGACTTTAGTGGCTCCAGGTGGATTCTGATTGGCCGCATTTTGATTGACTGTGTTCTGATTTGGCGGAAATTTAGGCATCGTGTTTCTTGATGGGAAACCATAATTTATATAGAAAGGGAAACCCTGTGAAGAGAAACATGAGTGGTAATGTGAAAATCTGACTTAAATCTATAAGAGGAGGAGACACACACACACACACACACACACACACACGCTTACCTGTCCTCCTGGTACCTGGGGGAATGGAAAATACTGAGGAATCACCTTAAACACACAAAGAAAATCATTATTGACTCATACCACATCTTTACTGACCATCAATTCAATTCAAATCAATTTTATTTCTATAGCGCTTTTAACAATGGTCATTGTCTCAAAGCAGCTTCACAGAAATGAAAAGAAAATGAAAAGAAGACTTATGGAAATGTAGATATGTGTAAGAAAAATGTGACTAGATAATGAGATTGTCCCTGATGAGCAAGCCAAGGGTGACGGCGACAGTGGCAAGGAAAAACTCCCTGAGATGGCAATAGGAAGAAACCTTGAGAGGAACCAGACTCAACAGGGAACCCATCCTCATCTGGGTGATAACAGATAACAGAAATTGTATAACATCATGTGTGTTATGCAGCTGGAAGTTCAATATAACAGAAGATAATTTAAATTAACACAAAGTCCAGTTCAGCTCAGGGATGAGTCAGCAGGTGCAGAGGGCAGATGGGGGTCTGGATCACTGGGAGCTCAGGAGCAGCATGTGTAGCTCCAAACCATCATGACGAAGAATTAACCTGTACTGACCCTCAGTACCTGTACTGACCTTCCATGACTAGTACTGAACCTCACCAACTAGTAGTAATCATCACTAACCTGTACTGACCCTCACTAGTACTAGTACTGGCCCTCCATGATCTGTACTTTGCAAAAAAAAAAAAACTACTGGTTGCAGAAGGAGGCTGTACCTGGGCAGGGTCCTGGTTGTTGGGGAGGGGGTTATTGGGGTTGACTGGCCCTATGGGCTGCTCTTGCTGAATGGGGGGCAATAGGAATGAGGGTAGGTTCTGTTGTGGTGGCAGGAACGCCCCTGGAACCTGGGGACCGAAGTTGACCACCTGGGGGAACAGCTGGAGATCAGGCTGGGGCTGGAGCAGGAACGGAGAGAGAAACTGAGAGCCCTGAGAGGAAACATGGAAAATACCTGAGCAAATCTTTCACAAATACAAAATACAGTGCAGAATGAAAGAAAGAAAGGAAAAGAGAAAGAAAGAGAGAACATAATGTAAGAAAAAGCAGAAAGAAATTAGGAGAGAAAGTCTTTTTTGTTGTTAATAAACTCTAAAAGTTTGGTTTTGTATTTATGCCAAAAAGGGATTTGTACTGTATCATTCATTTAATTGCTGTACCTGAACCTGTGTCTGTCCCAACCCGACGCCAGCGAGCGTGAGTCCTGGGAGACGCAGAATCTACAAGCAGCATAGAAGAATTTGTAAGCAAATACAAAATATAACCAACTACAAACATTTGTGAGAATAAAGACCTCATTGCTGTTACTGGCGATTATTCCAATCTGCTGGCGGATGATCTGGAAGAGGACAAAGTGTTCGTTACTGAATGAAGATTACAGAATAAGGGGAAAATAATAAAAGTGTGATGCAGTTACAGTAAAACTGTCAAAGCCAAGAGGGTGTAAAGAAGCAAAATTACTGTAACCACAGCTCAGTCCGTTTTTCACTTTGGCGAGTGTTCGGTTCCTCTTATAGCATTTATATTATTGTTTGCCAACAAACAGCTATTATTATTATTATTATTATTATTATTATTATTATTATTATAGATTGTTACATGGACATTATAGATACATTTAGTTTTTCCCTCGCCAGTTACATTTATTTTGTTTTGTTTTTTTCAATTTCTTCCTCTGTCTTTTGTTACCCCTGACTATTACAAATGCTAGAACTGGAGACTACTTCCGAAAGTGTGAATACATAAATGCATTCTCTTTACAGAAATCTTTACCACATGAGGAATAATATATTAAACTGTGAAAGAGCTGTTGCTATAGAAACAATACTTGGGCAAACGATTAAACCTTGCCTACTGTCAGAGCTGCTGTTATAGAAAACTAATCATCATCTTCCAGGATACAACAGTACTATGATAATGGAGAAATGCTAGATACTCACTGGAGCTGCAGAGCAAATGCAGAGAAGAACAGCTAAAAGGATGAAAGTCTGGAGCTTCATGTTGTCCAACAGAGCATCAAGAATCACAAACTTCAACAATGATCTGATTTTCTTTTATCTGTTATAATAAAATAAAATAAACAGCATTCAGCTTGTACCTTTAACTGTGGAACAGAGGTAAGAGCTGTGAGGATGTGCTTCTGGCTTTGGCTTTTTAAACCATCTCCAAACACCTTATCTGACATGTGGTCATGATCTCATACACACACTGACACATGACTTCACCTGACCGAGGAGTTGACGGAGCCATAAAACTCAGCCAATTACACCAAGTCTCACCGTTGCTAAAGAACTTCTCCGTTCTTACTCATGGCTGTCTAGTTTTGGTCACATGACATCACAGAATTCATTTTAACCTGAAAGCTGTGTCTTGGACTTGCTGTGACTGGATCAAATCCTCATGTTGTCAGTGACTGGAGTTTGGTGTTAGACTAATTACCATGTTGAAGAGGAGGAACTTCTCGAGCTCAGCGTTCTGCTTAATCTGCACCTAAACGCGACGTCTGAGCTCCATGTCATTATCAGCTTTTCTGACTGGGAGAAAGATGATAAAAAAAAAGTCCTGTGCTAATGTTACAGACTCTGGGGTTAATCTGTAGTGAAGCTTTACTTTCTGTCTCATCATCCACATACAGTACAGTTCTTATTCTTATTATTGGATACCGTTTGTCCAGAAGGTATTGATAATTTTTCCTAAAAGGAGTGCAGCTGCACGTTATAGGTTTAGATGAATACGCTCCTTTTATACATATTAACTCTACCGAACAACATTGATCACCAACAATACACCAGCAAACTGGTGACAGCATTATGGGCACCCAAGGCTCACTCACACCCGCAGAGACTAAATGCCCTTTAGACCGTTCAGTCTCATCCCACAGAAAAGCTACAGTAATGCAGCACAAATGATAGGAAGGCACCTGAACACTTAGTGCAGACATGGAGTCCCCGACCCAGCCTTTAAACTCTGTAGATCCCAAACAGGTCCAATCCTCTAAGGCCCCATTCCAGAAACCACTGCTAATATCCTAATACCAGACATCCCAGAGAGTCATGACAAAATGTATTCCTGTAAAGGTGCTTTGTGAAGTCATTATAAATGTCAGCCTCATATTTATTGATTTGAATTTAATTGAATTTAATTGAACTTATATGAAACATTTTAACAAGTCATAGACATGATGAATTTTCCTGTAACAGGAGATTTCTGTAACATGTATGGAAGGAGTCTCCAGTATTGATGATTTTATAACAAGCAATGGCTAAATTATAATAAAGTCTTTACAGTTTGTGGTTTCAATTCAATTCATTTTCTATTTTATTTGTCTAGCGCTTTTAACAATTGCCATTGTCGCAAAGCAGCTTTACACAATCAAAAGAATTATATAAGTTTCATTGTTTGTTGCTATTTTTTTTATCTAATTGACTTCAAAAATGAGAGCAATACTAGCTTCTAAGAGAAAAACTGTTTATAATTGCTATAGCATAAATGAAGCTGTTTTAAATATAATGGCAAGCTCCCATCATGCAGTATGATAGATAGATAGATAGATAGATAGATAGATAGATAGATAGATAGATAGATAGATAGATAGATAGATAGATAGATAGATAGATAGATAGATAGATAATTACTTATTATTTAAGCAATAAAAAATTGTTGATTATTGCCACAGAAACACTTTCATTCTAGTAAACTGCTTTTAGACACACAGTACTGTTATGAGAAAATATTCAATGTCAGGGTGCTAAGAGCAACTTCCTGTGGTGGTTTATTGCTTATTTAATATAATATTTGTTTATATATTTTTTTTCATAATACAATGTGTGTTTTAAAAAGTAAAATACATGTTGTACACTTTAAAATTTAGTTTGATCACCTTCAGTGTGCAATGTGAAACACTATGCATGATGGATGTCGCTCCATGCACTTTTTTACCTTGACACACCCATCACTCTGGAATAGGCTCAATATGGATTCATTGGGATCCAATAGTTATGCTTATTCATTCATTTGTTTGTTTGTTTGTTTGTTTGTTTGTTTGCTTGTGTCTTCCCAATGAGTCTCACTGGCAAGTGGTTTCCTTATGGGCACTCAGCTGTTTAGCCCCAATCCGTGTTAGCCATTTCTTTTTCCCATGTAACATTATCAAGAGTGTGTTTCTTTATTCAGGTCAAAAATGAAACAATAAACATAAAACATTTTTTGTGCATTAAAACATAAAACTTTTATTTTTGGCCAGCCATTTTATGAAAACCTCAAAAAAAAGCACAACATTTTTTTATCATTGATAAATCATTTTATTAGTGATCATTCAATAAATCAAACTCAAGAATTATTATGATTTTCCTTTTTTTATTCTAATGTTAATCTAATAACCAGCCTCCTATAGCTACTATGTTTCTCTTATGTATTTTGTCTCCAAAAGAAAAAAACAGCGATCCACTCTGGGTGAAGACTGTACATGAGGGAGAGAAAGAGAAAGAATTAACACATTAAATAATGCATAATATAAGTAAATATTTTTCTTATATAACTATAAAGATCAGTACCTAAGACAAGCAGTGAAATCAGAGGAGGTTACTCGTCAGGGTGCTCAGTTGTAGCCGGGCTCACGGTGGACTGAAATGAAATTAACTGTAAATAAAAAGATTTTCCTCCTGAGCATGTTAACGTTTGTACTTAGTGTGATCAGTGGATTACCTGAGTGATTAAATTGTCCTGCATTCTTGACCAGAGAGCACGCTGAAAGAAAAATCAATAATTTAATTTAATATAAGCTTTTACGAACAACTTTAAATTATAATTCATAAAATTGATCATAATGTCTTCATAACAAAGAACGATATTCATTTTCATTCAATGAATAACAGATTATAAGAGATTTAATGCTAAGTCATATCAGAAATAGGGAATAATAATCAAATATATATATCAGGTTTCAGTTTTAAAATGATGACAAAAATGTGCAAAAATATGTGTTCTACTTGAAAAACTATACATGTAATAATGTGTTGAAAAATTATTATACATAATATTGTAATTGAATACTACATGCAAAAAAGTTTTTATATACTGTATAAAAAATTTCTTTAGCTATTTTAGCTTTTTTTTTGTTTTTAAGGTAAAAAGGTGAATCAGAAACTCCTACATTAATTACCCTGAATCGCTGCGCTGGGCCGGCGGGCATGTCACCCTGCGGCTGCTGTCCGTTTGGGTTCATTTGTCCCTGTTAATCCACAGCATGACTCATTAAAGAGAAAACGTCTACATCATTATGCATCCATAGAATGACGTTTCCAAACACCCACACACACACACACACACACACACACAGACACACACACACACACACACACACACACACACACACACACACTGTTATTACATGAAGCCTTGGCCTCATTATGTGAGTAAGTGGAGGTAAACGTACCGCTGCCTGCTGCTGAGGGGGTAAAACTTGACGATTCACAGGACCCATGAAGGGCAATCCCTAATTACCACAAAAGCAAAGAAACAACTATATTTAAACTAAATATAAATTATATTCAAAGTTATATCTAATTTATTCTTGTTATATAGTTAAGTAGCATTTTTTTATAAAAAGGAAAGACATAAAAACAGGGGTTGTGGAGAATAAAATCCTTGAAGGATGTTTCTTTTTTCTTTCTTTCTTTTTTAATGTAGAGATTCTATAAAATACACTAAAGGCAGGTTGGTGTGTAACTATAAAACATGGTTAGAATTTGAAATAGTTATGAATTCATAATCAAAAGTGGATAAAGAAAAGCTAGCGAGAGCATTTACATACTGGACCATTTGTCTATTTTTAAAGGAGAAAACAAGTGAAATTATTTAATGTACAGTATAGTATTTTATGTAATAGCTTGTTGCAGAAACTTACTAATTTCAATACAAATATCAGTTTAGTCTAAAACTCTCATCCAGATGGTTATAAATGCACATGGGCAATAATAACCTGCTTGGTGTTCATCCAAACATTCACACCTCGGTAAGGAATCCTATTGTTTCCCAGATACCATACTTATACAGGATGCTGAAAAGCAATTATAACTTGAATCATAGAAACTGTTTACCCCATTAGGCTGGACAGGGAACTGCTGAGGGAGCTGAGGCGCGGCGTTGGGAAACCCGAACTGAGGCTGGAACATGTACGGAGGAATCATCTGGAAGAAAGAAAAGCAAAATCCAAAACTCATTACTAAAACAAACCACATCCCCGACCAGCTCTCTTTATCATACAGCAACTGTTAAAATTTACATTGCATCTTTAAGTCAGTTATATCACACAGAGATTTATCATTATTGTACTTAATAAATAAACATAAAAATAAAAAAAGGTTATTTTTCAAATAAAATTAAATGTTTTTGGCAATGTGGTAAAAAATGTATGAATACATGAAGCTGTTCTTACTGGACCGATGGCTGGCTGGCCAATGAAAGGTCCGCCAGCTCCAATCAGTGCTGGATTCACTCCTCCAACCACCAGCCCAGGATTCAACAGTCCTCCATTTAGACCAACCACACCAGGGTTTAAACCGACCACACCAGGGTTTAGACCAACTATACCAGGATTCAGACCATTCAAACCTCCAACCACCAGCAGTTTCTATACAAAATGGAGATATATGATAAAATGTATAGGTGATTATCAGAATTTAACACAATATTTAGTGTAGCCTAACATGCAAATGCTGGCAACATACACCTTCATTTATTAGTTTCAAAGATTTCAGATACTGTAAATGGTTCTTACAGTAACAACAAGTTGCTTGTTAAAATTTCAAAAATCTAATCTAACTTTAAGCTGACAGTTATATTTGCTTACCTTTGCAGAAATCACCTGCAATGATGAAAGCAAGGAAGAAAAAATATTAGTATTAAACAGATAAAGGAATTTTATGAAGATTAGAAGAGACCACATATAAAGTTAAACACTTACATAGGCAGCTGAGGCCAGGAAGGCAGCAAAAAGGAATATCTTCATAATTGAAGCCGAGAAAGAAGCAAAAGCTTTAAAAAAAAAAAAATCTTTAGATTTTTATTAGAAAGTTGAGGTTTAGAATTCCCTTCTTAAGAGACAGGCAGGTTCATTATCATGCTTCTTATTGATGGTATTCCTCAAGGTTCAATTCTAGGTCTGATTTTGTTTATATTCGATTCCAGTGTTGTCTTTTTATTTTTATTTTTCTCTGTGACATATGATTAAAAATTTTCAGCTGTTCAAGCTTTAATTTAATAATTGTTTCATGTCTAAAATACAAGACAAGAAATATAGGAAAATGCAATAATGTAAAATTAAAAGCAGGATGGACCTCATCACTTTAGCTGTATTTCCTGGCAGAGCTTTGATGAAGAGTGTTCTGTACTCACCTCACCGAGAGCGAATCTTCAGAACCTTGGAGTAGTCTGTACTTTTTCCAGCTCAGACCCTGGCCTTATATCGGTCCTGAGAAATTCCTCCTGAATGACTTTCTGCTCACAAATCCAGGTGTTTGACCGCTGTTTGTTTGCCTGCATTACACTTGCGGTAAATATGCGCTAAACTTTTGTTTATGTCTTGTCAAAATCTAAACGCTTTAATGCTAGGTATAAAAATAGATGATGAGCACAAACTCTGTAACTGAATTTTGGGCGTTTTGTTCTTTTTGTATGATGGGATTAAAAAAGCCACACGACTCCATGACATCATAATGAACACCTGAAACATGTGTGCACAAACAAACGGTCATTAAATGTCATTTCACAAGTGTGAATATTCAATATTATTTTACATTAGAAATATGACAAACCGAACTGCTGATTTGTGCAAAAGGTGTTGATTCATTCTCTATAACAGCAGCTTTGAGAGTAATATTGTTGTAAAACTTTAATTTCATTGTTTGTTTTTGTTGTTGTTGTTGTTTTATCTCATAAAATCTTTGAATGAACAGAGAGAAGTTTAACTTTTCTTTGTATTTCTGGTCACATGACAGGCTGAGTTTTGTTTTACTGATGAAAGAAAGATGCTGAAGAAAGCAAGTGATTATATCTCATGAAAACAAATTGTAGCTTTGCAACTCATGAAACTTATTTGTTACTTGATGAGCATGTAGCATGTAGTTTTATATCAAAAATTCATATTTTGGTTTGTAACAATAACTCATCATCACTAAAATAAATTTTGAATGTGATTTTCCTGAAATTTGGGACACATCTTAAAATTCTCATTGATTTAATAATCATTTGTATTTTCAGGGCAATTTCTCAAAAATATGATTATTTATTATATTTATGACATTGTTCAAATGGTCATGTTTGTTCTAAAAGAAATAACAACAACAGATATATATATATATATATATAAACTTCACATTTTGTTTTTGTTTTTGTTTTTTTACATTTGCTAAATGGACAAGGAGTTGTTTTTTGAAGAATTGTTTATTTCCTGTCACATTATAGATTATTCCTGCACATAAGGTTGACTTCATAAATCATTCGACAATTCAAAAACAGTGGTCTAAAATGGTGATATTAAATAATCAGCATTTGGAAGAATTCAAATTCAAATTCAAATTCAAATTTTATTTGTCACATACACAGTCATACACAGTACGATATGTAGTGAAATGCTCAGGCGACTGCCCGTGACCTTAGAATAGAAAATATTTTAAGACTATTTACACAAAAGAATATAACAAAGAACGTAGAAATAGATTTAACTAAGCATAAAATAATCAAATATATGTACAGTAAAAAATAAAAAATAAGAAAACCTGGGTGCAAATGTAGAAAAAAATATACATCTGATATAGGGAATATATTAAAGAAAACAATATTGTTAAGAAAACTACTTTAAAGATTTGAATTATGTTAATGTTTTTTTTTATGAATACTGTACTACAGAAATAATCCATCATTCTGTATGTTTTATTACTTAAACATAAAAAAGATCCATAACATTTTGTTCATGTATTTTATTTTTATTAAAATAAAAACCTTTAATAAAAATAGCAAGGACAGAAGAAGTTTACAAGGAACCACAAAAGTTTGACAAAAATAACAAACAAAAAGAATATTTCTCATTTTTGTATAATGCACCCTAAATAATGCTGGGTTAAAAACAACCCAAACTGGTTGTTTTTAACCCAGCTGATGGATAAATATTGGACCAACTACTGAACATGCTGGGTTAATTTAACCCAGCAAGATGGTTCCAAATGCTAGGTCATATTAAACTATAATGCTGGGTTAATTCTACCTCACAAATAGTTTATTATGTTTTACATGTCGACAGGTAAAACAGTTTAAACAGTTAAATTAATTTGATATACTGGTCTATTACAAAAAAAAAAGTTTTGCAAACCATATTTATATGCAATAAACAACACCCAATTAGATGTACAAATCATAGAACAATATTTATATTTACTTTTCAAAAGCACAAGATTAGATAATACAAAACAAGTTCAACAGCGACATCATTACGATACTATTACTGAGAAGCACTAATGCCTGAGAGCAGTGCTGGTCATCATCTCCCAACATCAGGATGTAGGGGTTCGGCGTCGACACTTCAGCCTGCTGGAGATATTCCACGGTGTCGGTTTCAACCTTAGAAAGAAAGAAATTAAAGAAAGTAAAAGTTTATGGAAAAATCGAGAGGGTTGGTTAGTGTGCATATTTGTAAGATGATTAGTGTTTTGTAACACCTCAGCAATTTTATATGTGTTTGCTAACGCTAGCAACCTAGCTAAATGCTAGCGTCATGCTGGCACTACAGTTAACAGTTWAGCTTTCATTCATCACTTCACCATCTTCATACACCCTGCAAGCATTCTACAAAGAAAGCTAAAAAGCTCAGACATTTTTGCTGTTTCTTTCATACACAGTTGAGGGTATGGCTAGCTAGCAGCCATTGTCAGATAAACTAGCATGCTATAGCAMAKACCAGSCTGARWGT